>JAHZND010003808.1:0-11050 GCA_027744115.1 Acrocyrtus sp. NNG-2020 | reverse complement strand
CTTGGTGTATGCTTGTTTTGTATCACTTTGAATGGTCTGCAATAAAGGATAATAATAATTAAAAGTTTAAATGCCAGTAGCACTCTCACAAGTAAATTGCCTTGTATAAACTTATTTGTAATTTTCTTTTAGGGTGACGACATTAAAACACATTTTGTTTTTCAGAAAGCAAGGAATTTTTTGTCGTACAATATTATTCATGCACAAAAATGTTTCATGGAACAATAAAACATTTTTCATGGCCTGTTACTACATTGACACTTTTTGGCATTTTTCACCTAGCAAGTACTCTTCAATTCCAATCTACTCTAAACACGTTTACCGGCTGCAGTTTTACATTACAGCATTACACTATTACTGAGCAATACATGGCCACATACCAAAACGGAGGGAGGCGTACTACACGATGGAATCTCGGGCATCACGGATACAATGATAGTTTGCACAGCGTTTTGAATGCATTTGGAGAAATTCCGTTGTCACTCAAAATTGAAAATCCTGGTGAACCGGAGCAGCTACGGAAAAACAGCAAAAATTTAACTCCCTTCCAGCTCTTTCTTCCAAAACTGTCTTTGTGCACGGTTTATCTGGTGATGTATCATCAAATCTGCATTGACTCGTTCTACCTCGCTACGTGGAGAAGTGACACTTTGAAGCCACAATTTACCTGGTTCCTCCAGTTTGGGGACGTGGCTCCAGGTACAGTGGTCGCGAGTGACTTTCAATTGCTTCGTGTTTCTGGCAGTGTCTTCCTAGCAATATCGGATTTTCTGAGAGTGCGCTGGCTATGCCTCGCCTGCATCATCAATCCCAACAGCAAGATAAAACCAAGCACAATTACTGGCGTCAGACAAACCTCAAATATTCGTGAAATTGAAAAATTATGGATCCTGCTTAACTCTGATATGCGCGGAAAGTTTGTATTACTCGATGACCCTTCCAATAAATTCCCCGACGTATCCATAAATAGCTGTTACGCTGACGCCAACTCTGGAACAATGCGTACCACCCAGGACAACTGCAGGGTCCTTTTTCTCATTGGTGAAAAATTTAATTTTACGTGGACTATTCATGGAAAGAACCCATTTTGTTGCAGAGTCAGAAGAAATATAGTTCCATCCCCGATTTCCATTTATAGCAGTATCCGATTTAGTGACCGCTGGCTGACTCGAGGAGTAAAATACCTCAGTTACGGGTTTGCTGTTATTTACCGGAATACAGATAAGTTTAGCGTTCAGCACCAACTTCAAGGTATTTTTAGTCCTATGCCATTTAGCGTTTGGCTGCTCCTCATTTCCACCACACTTTGTACAAGCGCCATATTCACAGCATATACGACACCAAATTTGAGTAGGTTTACGGGACAACTGAACAAAACTTGGTTCTATTTAAACAGTTTGCTACTAGCTCAGCCAGCACCTCACTGGATAATGTCAAGGGAGAAAACAGTAATTTCAATATTTTTGTGGAGTTCGTGGACTCTCGTGATGCTCGTGACATCACAGCGTTATCAAGGAGATTTGTTTTCAATGCTTACAGTCACAGTGGAACCTTCTGCACCAATAAATTTGAAGAGCTTAGTTGAAACTGATATTCTTCTACTAACTTTTAAAATGTGCTATCAGGAACAGAAGTACTCCTGTTTAGTTAATGACACCATTCCAATTCTTCTAAATGGAACCCGTAGCCAACAACGAGCGAATTCACTTACGCTACTTCAAAGGAAGCTGAAGTGGTACCCTCAGAAGCGCAGATATTCATATATTCGTTCAATAGCTAAGGACTGGAGTGCAGAGCTAGAAGATGCTGATCCAGTCAAGCTTCCTTATAATTTTGCACTAATTGACCCTTTGGAGCATTTGGAGTTGCTTAGCAGTTTACTGAAGTCCTTAAGCAAAAGCTGGATCTCTAAGTCCACTATTCTGCCCTATTTTGGGGAAAGCGAGTTCTACCTAGTTGATGGCAAATTCTTCCATCCGATTTTTGAAAGGGGGTTAGCGCACTTAATGGAAGCAGGCATTCCCAACCACTTCAAAAAATCTGCCGATGGAGCTATGACAGCTCTTGAAATTTTCCAAGTCTTCACAAAAGTACACAAAAATGTTTCAGAACGTGAAATCGGTGATGACTATTACAAGCTGTTAAAGCGTAGATACGTCTTTTGCCTGGAAGGATGTCAAGATAAACTTGATGAGTGGAGAAGTGGACTTCACTCCATTTCTGGGAAAGCGTATTCGGCAATCTTTTACTGCTGGTTGGCCGCAGTGTGGGCTGCTGCTGTGGCGTTTACTTTAGAGCTACTTGTGCAGGTTTGGGCAGCTTACAAAAATATAGTCGTTGTTAAATGGATGTAAAATGTAAACGTAAAATATTTTTAGATATATATTAAGCCATGTAAAAAATATGAAATGAGGTTTTTGTTTTGCAGGCGTACGCAAATTTTTAAATCTTTTGTCTAGCATTACCCCAATAAGTTCTGCAACCGACAAGTAATTAAACCTTTTACACAGTTGATCTAATCTATTAATGTTTGCAAGCCATTTTGTGAAGTATTTTTTGGGACGATGAGTCAATTTTGATTTTTAATATTACAACCTACAACTCAATAGTCAATAAATGCCTCCGATTCGGAGTTTTTAGATAAGTGTTTTTCTGCGTTTCGTGGAATCTGTTTTGTACTTTCAACAATAACAAAAGATTAGCACATTAGCCTGTGAAGTGTTTTTAGTTATGATGGACTGCACAATGTGTAAAGTTAGGATTTGAGAGCATGTAGACTTTCCTCTTATCATTTCAGTTTCCACGAGTAATGAAAATAAAGCCAGCACGAACTCATTAACAAGTGCGCAAACTGATTAAAAGTGATTGATGAAGGTTTACCATAGCTTAACTGGTCATTGCAGTTTTAGGTAATCTTATACACAACAACTGCGATTTAAGAGATTACCTTTTGGTCGTTTGGTAGTTTCATCGTTTTAAAACTATTTATATAAAGTAAACGAAACATTCCATCGAACATTATTTAATTTTCATCAAATTTCATCAAGCAAATTTCTCATCATATCCTGCTTACTTTAGGAAACTAAAATTACCGGAATCATTTCTTTTTTAATCACTGAAGTTTAACAACTGACATTCTATTTTTTTGTTAAATTTGTTATTGTAAGATACAAGAATGGTATTCAAAATAGGAACTCTGTTCTTGGGACTCCTAGCTATCAAGGAAATTGCTTCTGAATGCAATTTGCACCCATTCCCATACACCTCTTGCCGTAAGTTTAAACCATTTCACTAGAATGATTACGAACACCGGAGGAACACGCTTGTAAAAACTCAAAACCTGCCAATGACAATTATTTATCTACACTGACTTTTTGCTGAGTAGCCATGGATGATCCGCTGAATCTACCGGAATTTGAATTTTTTTCGTCAATTCTTGACCCATTTGTCCATTTCAGACAAGGATATGTCAGGTATAGTTCATGAAAGTTTTTTTTCTGTTGCTCTATGACAGCACATCATTGCATAAACTATTATGCATTATTTTTTAAATTATACTTAATTTCCAGCGATGTTCACACAGTGGGAGGAGCTACCTATAATCGTTCCCACACGATTGATATTTATTCAATGACAGCTTCCTTCGAATACCAAATTGGGTCACTAGAATCTAACTTTAAGTATAAAACTAGTGGAGACATTGACGGTTCTCCCTTCAGCAACAGCACGTTACCCTCCGGTACATTTTTTGGCAACGGGGATGGTAAAATCACTGTCCAAAATTTCCGTATAAAAGGAAGTTATTCAGTTTATATGACACTTACTGGACATGTACAATTTCCAAGGTTGACCTTAGAGATTTTTAATTTTGACTTGATCACTATTTCATTGGGAAATGAGTTTTTTGTTAATTATCAACGAGTGGACTGGGAGACATTCAGTGCAAATTTAAAAGCCAGCTTTGACAGAGATTTTCTAAGCCAAAAAGAAGCACTTGAGACCAGACTGAGGCTGCACTTAAACGAACATCAGAAAAACTGCACGATTCTGGTAATTCAAAATGCAACTATGAAATTATCTTGTATTTACTACTATTAGCGCCGCTAATAGCGGACGCAAAATGTCACATTAACAACTGGTCATATTTGATTCTGACAGGAATACTTCGAGGAGGGTGTTGTGGTGGGAAGCGACTACTGTGTTCCATTTGCCTGACACTGAGACTTTGCTGTACAATTTCACCTCCTCAATTTGTTGTAGTTGTTCTAGCTTTTTATAATTTATAAGTAACCGAAAACCAAAATAAAGTTAATACCTTACTGAATTGTGAATTAGCTTTTGCGTACAACAATCTTATCAGGAAAAATGAAAAATGCGAAAATGGGAAATTCATTATTTTTATTATGGTGTCGTACCACAATAAGTCTAATGCCAAATGAGGCGGTTATCGTGGGAGCTAACCGCTGATATTAATGTTCGTGGTTGCCACTTTAAGCTAAAAGCATCACGAAAACTTAATTATAAAATCTCATAAGCCATCATTTACTGTAATACCAATATGTATTTTTGTTTTCTTTTAAAGAAGTTTGCAGTGTTTAAACGAGATTTCCTTAAAGGGCATATAACCGAACTGTTTCTTAATTTAAAACAAACAATCTTTAAATCATATAAAAACCTAATTCTTTGCCTTTGCTGCCCTACATGGCCAGTGCTTCCACTTCTTCAACCAATGTTAATATGTAAGCTTCAATTTCTTTGATCCTCTCTGGTGAGCAACTTTTTAAATGTGTTTGGACCATACCGTCAAAAACTTTTGCCCAGTCATTCATATCCACTTTATTCGGGTCCAAAAGACTCATCACTGCAGCAAATTCTTCGGTCATTACTAGCCCAAATCCGAGTGCAAATGGTTCCACCTTTTTACGGAACTCCTCAAAACACTCCTTTAAAATGAGAGAAAAATAATTAAATAATTAAATTTAATTTTCTTTTTTCAACTCTCTTTTCAAGCAACCATTTTAAATTGAGCTCATATTACTACCTCAAATTTTATATTGCTGGCATGCCCTAACTCCCCAACAACTTTTTGAAACGTGTCCAAATGTAGTCTCAGCAGTTCCTTTAAATGGGAAATGTTCCTTACATTTTGCTTCACGCTTGAATAAATATAGTACAACAGGTCTATTACAGGACTGTTGTACGTTACCATTTGCATATCAATTACGACGGGATGGTTTAATTTTCCAGTTTGGGTATCCTTTAAGAACATCATGTTGTTATTCCAAAAGTCTCTGCAAAAATGAGAAAGTTTGAGACTTTCATTAATAATTTATAGCCAGCCAATAATCATATTAAATATTTTTCTGTGATAAACTAACCCGTGGTTGAGAACGTTGATAGTTCGCTCTTTGGAGCCCACTTTTTTAAGTATCTCATCATAAACTTTATCTTTGACGTTGGTCAGCTTCTCAATTGCGAGTTTAAACTTACCTAGACCACCCTGCTTCAAAATATTGATGCTGATGTTTAAACCATTTTGGAACATGGGCGCCATCACAGCATGAAGAGGCTTTGAAGCCCATGCATCGAAGTATAAATCGGGATACTTCTCAAAAAACTTTTCGGGTCCGCCATATTCCTGAATAAATGCGTACGAGATGGCGTGATGTTTTGCCAGAATTTCGATTGCTAGCTTTGCAGCATCCAAATCTTGTCTGTCCACTTTATTAAGCAGAATGTAGCCTTTTTCCGATACCAAATTTTCGAGGACAATCATATCGTCATCCCCATAGTAGAATTTAGGGTAGAAATCAATTAAATTGGGGTATCCTTTGGATTCGCAGAATTTCTTTGCGGCGGGGAGATACTTTCCCAGGAATGACGCCTCTGTGGGAAACGTCCTCATCTCTGCAGACATCTCCACGTGGTTGGCATTTGATGTTTGCAGCTTCGTAAATAAATTTAGTGGCTTCAAATTTCGGTTCACAAATTTTACAGTTACATACCGAGCCTGGCTAGCAAATCCTTCCCGAACCTCGGGCTCTTTGATAATAACCTCGGAGACTTCATCGTTGATCCCGTTGGATATCAAAATTTCCTTGTATTTCTGATCTATTTCAGAGGGTGTTATCTCTCCAGAATTTGGTGCCATTTTAAAGGTTGATAAATAATGACTGCGTTGAAATTTGTAGTTAACCAGTTTCTGAAAGAATTTGTCAACAAATGCACTCAGCACTCCCAGCAAATGTAAAAGCTCAAATGATTATAAAGTCAGACATAATTTGGTACTTTAAATATTGCTGAGGGGCATCCCAAGATCAAGAGAAAGTATTTTTCCCTGAATCATCTGACAACATGAGCTTAGGTAATTGCTGGTGCCCAACGATAATGATGTAATGACCATGTGCCCTAAAAACGTTGAACTAGCGAACTAGGAAAATTTCATACTGACATTCAACAACAGTCAAGTAGTGGGCAGGCTCGAGATCAGGTGAATCTATTTTTAAGAACGAAACCTAAACCAACCTAGTTGGTGGAACTAAAAGTCACATGAAAGTTAATACCAACGTAGTGACTGACAATGTCAGAGATAAAAAATGAGAGCTAATATAGTCAGTCTGCATATCACATGCTGATATGTACATGCCAAATGAACAACTTTACTACTTTTGTACATAATGCGTTTAGGTACGTAACTTTTTAAATGTAAATATTGTTAATCGTTTTTAAAGTTTACACACTCGTTTGTATTCACCGTCATGCTACGGAATCAACTGTGAACTGATAATTCACTCGCACGAGGCATCGCTTCGTAGTTTTACGTTTGGACATTTATTGTCATTTATTTTCACTTGTGATGATCTTTAATATCGTTTAGCCAAGTCTAAAATTTGCACCATTTACTTAAAAATCATTTTATCATAGCCTTGGCTGGCATAGGTAAATGTATTTTCTTGTTAGTTGCATTTCACATAATTAAGTGATGCTGGCACTCTACCAAAGTACCGTAAAATATAAAAAGCACTAGGTTCTTCTCTATCATTTATTTACTTTTTTACTCTGACATTTTTTTATTACTGCTACCTACTTATATGTATGCATTCAAAGTTAGAAACGCATAGCGCAATTTTACTTTTTTATATGTTCATTTTATCAACTCGGCAAACTTGACATAAAACAACGCACAGTAAAATAGCACAGCAGATGACTCAAAATGATTTTTAAAAAATTATATCCCATAATCCCATGTAAAATGAGTTGAAATAGAAAGCGTACTAAAGAACAAAGTTTGCAGCATTCGGTCATCGAGAGTCTTCAGTGTTTGGTGATGGGAGTAATCACAAACCATCTGTGATGTGTACGAAAGAATGTGGGCCTGCTGCTTGTAGCTACTGCCCATCATGTACTAGTACAGTGCATGTGAGAGAGTCCAAAAAATGTAAACAAAACAAACTGATCGAGAGAATCGACTGAAGTAGGTTCTCGGAGAAAGGGATTAAAGAAAAGAATTAGATAATTTACTTAAGAAATAGGAGCTGAATAACGCAAACTTTATAATTGACGACTAAAATTAGTAATTAGGTTTTGAAGGAAATTGTTAAAGTGTACTTTATTATTATGTTCAAATAATGGCTGACTTTAATTTGAAAAGTGATTTCGTAATTGACACTGGCAGCCGGTGCTTTTTGTGTTTGCAATTGGGCCGAAGTTCTGCTGAACTGGAAAGTGAAGGAGAGGTAAATGATCTGCAGCTAACGTCGTTTCAGTACTTCTCTCGCTATCTGAAGATGAATATTGGAAAGATTTTTACTGAAAAGTTGACAATTGCTATGGATCTCTGTAATAAAGTTGAAAAGTCGGTATTAAAAGTGCGGCTGTGTGAAGATTGCAAGGTAGTAATGGAAAAGTTTTCGACCTTGGGCGCACTCTTCGAGAAAATCGAGATGGAGATAGTTTGTTGTCTAAAAGTGATTTTTGATAAGATAAATGTGGGGAACAGCAATACGTTAGAAGAGCTGCGAAATGGAAGAGATAATGGAGATTTGGGCCAGGAAAAGTTGAAGATTGCAATGACTGTGAGAAAAATAGCGGCCGAAAAGTGTTAGTATTTCAGAGCGATAAGTTATAAATCCATTTTAACACTGAGCGGAAGATGATTACCAAAGTGAAAATGGTTTACTAAAATTTTAGTACAAAGAATTATCAAATATTTTGATTTTTTATATAGGTGCACGCCGTATTCAAACCGATCTCCCTCGTGTCAAAATTTCATCACTAAAAATTAGCAAACATTTATTAGAAGCTAATAGAAAATCAATAGCGGCCACCAATCATGTTCGCGATGATGAGCTTTCACCAAGGTCACCCATGAGTATCAGCGGGAGCATAATCTCAGTGGACGATAATTTAACCATCGGTTCCGAAAATGATTCCGGCAATGTGGCACTACAGATTTCTGATGGCGAACCCCCAGAACCCCAACCTCCAGATGCACGTATGGAAAGCAGCGAGCAGTTTTCCGAAAATTGCGAAACCCACTCTGAACCAGATTCAGAAGTACAAGTAATTCCGGAAGAGGATATTGATGGGCGGGATGAGCAAACTCCAAGCGGAAATGAAGTCGGAGGAAGTGAACCCGTTTTCGGCCCCTGTGGAGCAGGAATGAGTTACTTTGTGCCAGCCAATGGAATGTACAGATGCACTTCTTGTACCAAGGAATTCTGCTCAAAGTTGGAATCAGTTTTCCACTATAAAGCGATCCATCTAAGTTATCAGTTTAAGTGTGAGTACTGCAGATTTGCATGCTTTAGTGCGGAAGAAGACTTAAACGAGCATTGGGAAACATGTCCAAATAAATTAACCAGCAGCACCGAGAATAATCAACATGTTTGCAAAATCTGCCAAAAACGTTTTAAGAAAACTAAACTGTTAAGTGCTCATATCAAACATACTCATTCCGGACAGCGGAAATTTGCCTGTGAGATGTGCGAGTGGAAATTCAAGTACAAAATTCATCTTAAACGTCACATGAGCACAGTTCATGTAAAGAAGAAAGCGTCTTGAAATTTGAATTTGATAATATGATACACGGAGATAATTAAATAAATGATAATTATCAGTTAAAGTCAAATCAAATCTATCTGAATCCCCCAGTATTGCTTTATTTCTATATTTCACCATAATTACAACAATAAACGTCATTTTTTCTCACAGTTAAATAAATTTTTACAGCGTAAGTGCCTCCACTTCTTCAATCAATGCCAATATATAAGCTTCAATTTCCTTGATGCGTTCTGGAGAGCAACTTTTTAAATGTTTTTGGGTCAACTCATCAAAAACTCTTGGCCAGTCCTTCATATCCACTTTATCTAAATCCACCATGTTCATTACTGCAGCGAATTCTTCAGTCATCAAAAGCCCAAAACCAAGTCCGAAGGGTTCTAACTTTTTACGGAACTCTTCAAACAGGTCCTTGAAAATAGTTCCAAAGCAAAGCGAAATTGTATTTAAACTATTTGTATAATATAAATATATTTTTAGTTTGTCATTTATTACCTTAAAATCTAACTTGACAGGGTGTCCTAAGTCCTTTGTAACTCTTTGGAACGTGTCGAGGTAAAGTACCAGCAAGTCCTTTAAATTATCTTTTCTCACATTTGGCTTCACGCTTGTAAACATGTAGTACAGCAAATCAATCACGGGGCTGTTGTACCTTACCATTTGCAAATCAATTGCGACGAGATGGCATAACTTTCCAGATTTTTGATCCCTTAAGAACATCATGTTATTGTTCCAAAAGTCTCTGTTTTGCAAAACGTTATAGTAAAATCGCTTGGTTTGCAGAAACAATTCATAATTTTATTTAATTGCTGCTCTTAATTTATATGGCACTAACCCATGGTTAAGTACATTTATTGCCCTCTCTTCCGCCCCAATTTTGCTAAGTATGTCTTCGTACACTGTGCCTTTCATGGAGTCCAACTTTTCAATGACCTTTCTAAATTTCTCCATCCCACTCCTACGCAAAATGTTGATGCTAATATTGACTCCATTTTGGAATATGGGCGCCCTCACGGCACGGAGGGACTTTGCAGTCCATGTGTCGAAGAGAAAGTCGGGATACTTGTCAAAGAATTTTTCCGCTCCTCCAGCTTCCTGAATTAGTGCATGCGAGATGGCGTGATGTTTTGCCAGAGTTTGGACTGCTAAACTTGCAGCATCCAAATCTTGTTTGTCAACCTTATCCAGCATTATGTAACCTTTCTCCAGGACCAAATTTTCGAGGACAATCATTTCATTATCCCCATAATAACACTTTGGGTAGAAGTCAATTAAATCGGGATGCCCTTTGGATTCACAGAATAACCTGGCGGCGGGAAGATACTCTCGCAGGAAAGAGGCCTCTTTAGGAAACGTCCTCATTTCGGCTTGCATCGCCTCATTGGTGGCATTTGTCGTTTGCAACTTGGTAAATAAATTCAGTGGCTTCAAGTCCGGATTTGAGAACTTTACAGTTACATACCTAGTAAGGCTAGCGAATCCTTCTCGGATCCCGGGATCTTCGATAATAACCTCAGAGACTTCATCGCTGATCCCGTTGGATTTTATAATTTCCTTATATTTCTGAACTATTTCAGACGATGTTTCCTTTCCAGAATTTGATGTCATTTTATTTACAGTTCAATAAATTGTTAGTTTTTCTAAAAAATAGATTACAAATGCGCTCTCAGCAAATGCTAAAGTACGAATGATGGTAACATGTTCCCGAGAGGATTCAATTTATCTGGTCATAAATTTTGTAACTAATCAGGTTAAGTAATTGTCGAGGCATAGTGGTAGGTGAACGCGAGAAGTTTCCCGTAGTTATATAATAGTTGTATAATGAGGTACACAAGTACATGTTCTCAGTCCCCAACAGTCAAATGGTGGTTTTTTATCGTTTTCATTAGAGCTCTCAACAATCCAATTCAAGCCCGATTTCCCAAGCTCAAGCCAATTCAATCCAAGCCTGAGCCTTCCAATCAAGCCATCGCCCAAGCCCAATCCAAGT
>JAHZND010003807.1:0-12279 GCA_027744115.1 Acrocyrtus sp. NNG-2020 | reverse complement strand
TAAACTATTTTTTCTTTGGTTTTATCAGAGTTTTACTGTACTCACTTCTTTTATCTTCAATCAATTTTGCCACTAATATCTAGAATTTAATACTTACCAACAAGGGAAGCGTTTCTACTAGAAACAAATACACGTGGACAACATATATTAGAGTAGCGTCGCTTGTCGAAATCGTTCTGGTTCCAATACCCGCCTTTTAAAAAAAACTTAAAGAGCGCTCCACATAATATATACTTTATGGCTTCCTTTAATGGAAGAAATAGAATTTCCAAATAAATTCCCTTGCAATATGTTATTGTCGGTTTGCAAAGTTGAAATAAAAGGGGATATCAAGTATCCAGCCTTTTTCATGTTTTCTCACAATCGTGCCTTCTGCCAGGATGCAAATAGGAAGTAAGAGGTGGGCTATCTGGGTAGGTAGGCCGGGAGATAGGTCACACGGTAATATACAGTACGCACATCAACATTAGATTACAAACAGTGTAAGTGCGGCTTACTCTGCCTTACATTGCGGTATTATTAATTTGTGTGCGTTTTCCGTATAGGAATGACAAGAAATCTATATATCGGGTCTATAGGGTGTGTGTGTGTGCGCGCGGAGGAAAAGACATCCAGTACTATCGGACCCGCCTTTTGTCTTAAAAAAAGTTGCAGGCACTTCACCAGAGTAAAATACGTATTATTAGGCTTCCCTATCTCTCCCTGACAATCGTATCAGGAGAAAAACAGCACTCACATTGGCAGTAAAACCGTATAAAAACGCTGCAAACATCAATTTTTGGCACATATTATATCTTTTTTTTTCATGTTAACTTTGCGTAATCTCGTTCCCTGTCAGACCGTTAAAGCTCGTGTACAGAAGGAAAATCATTCAACCGTTATACATTAACGAAAGTACATATTAACTGTAAAAACAGAAGTGGACATGGTGATTATTTATACATTGGCGCAATGGCTTCTCTGCTCAAGCTTCAGTTCCGCAGTGAACTATTATCCCTTCCTCCCAGTCAAGGGCTACGTATTTTCGGCGGTGAGCGCACACACACAACTCGCTCGGAGAGAGTAGGGCACGTCACGCATGTATACGGAAAATTGTGTTTTCTCTGAAAGCCGTTAGAAGAAAATTGAGTCTCTCAAGCCAATAATTAACTTTGCTCGGAGAAGTAGCAACCTATTCATCCTTCTCTTGACTTGTTGACATTTTTCCTCTTTCCCACCGCTGATGTGTAAGAATGCTTTTAGAGCGAGAAACTAAATTCTCAGCATAATGACAATAAAACGGTTGAATTTTTAACGGTGTCTCTTTGCTCGCGCTTTCTATCAACTGAACTAATTGCAGACATCCATCTCACGCTTTCATATTTGGAGTGAGTAGAGTCGGCAATATATAGTAATTGCTATTTTTGCTAGATTCAAATTTGCATGAAATCAGCTACTTCCATCAGTAACCGGAGACATGATGGGGAGCAATCTGAGAGGCGAGTAATCGGAAACACTCATTTCCCAGCAGTTTTATGATAAACAGAGCTTTGCACTCTTTCATGTAATAGATATGAATTCAGCCGTAGTCTCCGAAATGACAAAATGTCGACTTTTATAAGTGGTAAGTAGGTATATAGGATGAGCATGCATAAATAAAGTTAGCAGAAAAAAAGGGGAAAATGCACAATGTGTGTGGCTGCCGTTGACAGTCAGTGAAAAGGAACGATTTTGTTGTGGCATTTTCAGTCGTTTTCCTTCACTTACATTTTTTCCACAGCTTTTGCTCTTGTTCCGATAAACAATAAGTAGAAAACAAGACAAATAGAATTTTCAGTCTAAACTAAAAGCCTATTTTGTGGTACACTTGATGTTTTTTGAGGGGCAAAAAATACGCTTTACGACAATGACGTTTCTAAATTTTCTCTGCCTCATCCTACGAGCTTCACTCAGCAACAACTCACTCACTCTCATCTATTGTTGGCGCAATTGCCAGTCACTCAATTCATCTCGTCATACGAGCTAAATCCTATATAAGCGCTCCCATCCAGGAAAATGCATATTTCTAATAGTAATCACGAAAACAGAAAGAAAAAAATATAAATCCACTTTATTTTTTAGACCCGAATCTTGCACTGAAATAAACTCTTTTTTTTGCAGACTTTTTTTATTATTCTCCATTTCTCACGATATTGAAAATGCTAAGAAGCCGAGATTTTTTAAAATACTCTCATAATCACTTTGAGTTTTTAACTGGATGAACTCCGTCTTGTTTTCTTTTTGCGAAAATAAGAAAGTTATTCTTATTCGGTGCGCTTATTGAAACCTACACATTTGCTCACATTCCACGCAATCTGCAGCAAATTCTCTCGGATCAAAGACTTGGCTTTTCATTGTTGAAAGAATAGAAATACCTACATATTTTTTTAAAGAAGCGCTCTCTTCAGCCTTTTTCTTTCCGCATCCATGCAAGAGAAAACAATACCAAGGAAAAAAAAACTTTTTTTGGGGGAATAGTGTGCACTCCTATAAAATTTATATTGTGGAACCGCATGAGTATTCGCAAATCTGTCACACGTGAATGAAATATTACTTATTCGTGAGTAGAGCGTGGTAAGAAGAGTCGAAATTAAATTATGATTTATAGCGCTCATATCGGTGAATTGACTTCATCTTATTTATTCAAAGCCACTTTGTCAATTCGACAGTTGCGTAATTAAATAACATGTTTTCTGGACATCTTCTTCGGCAGGAGTCGAGTGTTCCGAGAAAAAAATATATAAAAATTTGTAGCTACTTGAGCGAGCACATCTGTACAATCAAATTCGATTTAATGCAGCTCAATTGATTTAGCGGAAAAACCGGGATGACAGTAGAGAAGTAGTTAATAATGCTAAATCTTTAAAAAATACGCTCAAGTAGTCGGGGAGGAAACAACTTCTCGATACGCTGGCAGTTCCTAGTTTTTTTTTATCTAGGAAAGGAAAATAGGTAGTTGGTTTTTAGGGCTGGCAAGCCACCCCTGGATATTTTACCTACTTAGATTTCTCTACTTAGCTTGTGTAGCACACAAATGTCAAAATAAAGTACAAGAGAGAAAAAAGGCCTTTGTGAAACTAGGCAGTGGAGCATGGAAAAATAAGAGCATTTTACTTATTGTCTACTTACCTACAGCATCTGAAGTAGGTTGAGTAAGTTTTGTTTGCCAGCTATTCCAGTGGAATCTTTGTAAAAAAAAGCGCAAATAATAATAGATATATGCTGGGGTAGTAGTGCAACTATGTAGACTTTATTTTTCCTGTTGAGCTTCTCCTCTCCGCAGGTTTTACGACTGTGCTTGAGCACAATGTGTGTGGTAAAATTAAATGAATGCCTGAGAACCATGAAAAAAGAGGAGGCATGATTTTCCGAGTTCCTCCAGTATTTGATATGTAGCTCACAGTGAGTTCACCACATCACGTCTTCATTAAAGTCATTGAATAAAATATGATGACAATGAAAGCCGTCCAGTAGTTGGTCGCTTCCAACACTCACTTCGAGATATAAATAAATAAGAGCAAAATGTTAAAAAAATGAAATAAATCCTCTTCACTGTTAACTGGGTTTGGTGGGCAATGATAAAGTAGTGGGAATTGAAAAGGGAAGGAATCATGTGGCATTTTCACAAAGTTGTACTCACAGTGTATCAGCACGTTGTACACGAACATCACGAAGGAATCTGCAAATCCATTGGAATACACATGAAAAGTTGAGAAAGCGGTGTGTGGAGGCTTAGTCCACTGCGAATAGAAAGAATAAAGCAATCATGATCATGACACAGGGAAAGGAATAGAAGCCCCATTATTTATTATGAAAAATGAATGCTGAGAGTGAAGAAATTGAATTTTCTCTTGGACAAGGAGAAATAATATCACGACGGAAAAAAATATATTCGGAAGAATAACAGCGCCGTACTTACTTTGCTTGCAAACATATGTATTCTTTAGCGACGCTGGCTAACTTAAGTTTTTGCTAGGGTGAAGTAGGTACGAACACATAAGAAGTGTCCGAACATGGCGGAGCAATCGCGATCTTCGTATTGAAGGGGACGAATAAGGATCTGCCTATTCCTGCAGACGTTATTGAGTACGTAAAAAAAACTTAGTTTTTGACTTTTGAGAAGTTGGCACGCCATAGCAACTACATTTGCGTTTACTTTCCCACTGCCTCATTTCCCCTTGTTCATATGAGGGAGCCCACTAAACTTCAAAGTTGATCGGAGATCTCCAACTGACCACAAATACTTTTCACAAGAAAAACAGGAAAATTCCAACAAAGTTAATAAAAGGGAAATCAACTACGGACAAGACACACATCTTCCCAGGCTATAATCTTTTTTCCCGCTGCCTTGTCAAAAAAGGAAAATGCAGGGGAGTCGGAATGAGAGCGCTGTGTGGGTGGATGGACAGAAGAATTCAATTCAAGAAATTGATTGTAGGAGAGCGATTATTTGTTTAAGTAGAAATAGGAATCCTTCCCGAGTTTCAGTCTAATCTAGCCAGTCAGCCTCGCCAGATTTTTCAGCTCTTATACGTACCAGCCCCAATCTCACTCCCACCGCTCCCTCTTTAAATTCAAAGAATTTATTAAATGGCGGAACAAAAGTGAATTCCAGATACATGAAATATTTTAACGTCGGATATTATAGCTTAGAAAATTGTATAAACAAATCGGTTTGCGCCTCCCCCATTGTACCGCTGTGCATAGAAGGAGGAACCCAGTCCGCAATGAGATCAGGGAAAATGGAATGAAGCAGAAAGAAAAAAAATGTACTACAAGAAAGCAGCAGACAGCCAAAGAAAAAGCATTCCGTTTACTTGTCAGGGCTGCAATCCTCCCTTGTCAACTCGAACCAAATATTAGGAGGATTCATTGTGGTGAAGTTTTCGAGTATGTGAGACAAGCAGGATCCATGCACTTAATCAATCCACAAATATAATATTATTGGACGAGCTCTTCAAGAGGGAAAAAAAGCCTTTTTACTACATTTCATCCATCCCAGTACTGCGATCAGGCACTACCGGAGAAAGTGATACTTGTACGAACACACACACACAAGTTGTGTGCTTTCTCGCTGCGAAACTGTTTAGGCTTGATAGCGGTGCAATATTTTACGAGCCTCCCCTTATTGCAGCACATTTCTCTCATTTGTTACATATTTCGCTGGCTCTTGCACGGCTACGGTTCAAGGAGCGTGTACGGAGAGAAGAGTGGTGAGCGACAGAATATATATAAAAAACCACCGCGAACGAGAAAAAAAACCTTTACAGATACTTAATGCATTTCCTCCTTAGTTATCAAAACAGCTATCCCTGCCCATCTCCAGTGAGAGTGCCGAGCAATCTAAAACACACGAGCGTTCTGTATGATGGAAAGGAAAATCAACAACAAAAGGAGGAATGCCGTATAAGGAAAAAGAGGCCGTTTTGCTTAGCGGATTCTTCGTCTTTTTACATTCAACTTCAAGTCGATCTGTTCCCGATCAATGAGAGATGAATCTTTAAGGATTTATTGATGCTCATTCCCTGCTCACTTCCAACAACGATTTCAGATTGCTATTCTACTTTTTTTTCCTTTTATATCTATCATCGCCCTTCTCTCTGTCTCCCTCTCCTTTCCATCTCTCTGTTTCCCTTGCACTGCAAGTTACTTAGGGTGAGTGAGTGTGTAATAGAAAATGAACGAATAAAAAAAATCCCGAAAAAATAGCAAGTAGTTTTCTTTCCTTTTAGCATTATTTCTTTTCTCTCTTTTTTTTCTCTCTCTCCACTCGAGATTTTTTACATCTTCCAGTGCAGAAAAAGAAAAAAAATAGTGAGGGTTGATATTTTATTCTGTTTAGATGTTCTTCAGAGATTCGTTTGCTTTCCTTTATATATTGCCTTCGTGTGGAAAGCACACAAACAGAAAAATGTAAATGCTCGTTAGACTCTTTGTGCAGAGGAGAACAGTGAAATGGTAGAAAGTTAGGGTTCCTCCATACATTTAATAGATATAGCCACGCTGCCACGAAGGACATAATAACCTTCTGCTGGCCTGCACAACAACTTCCCTCTCTTTCTTCTCTCTTTTTTTATAACTTGAGATTGTTGTGGCTGGTTAGTAAGTGTGTCTTCGGGTACAGCTGGTTTGATTTTCACATCTTATTGTTTTCGTCCTTTCGGTGTACTTTGGAAGCGCACTGGGAAAAATGTAAAGTGGATGTGAAGTGAACTTGTGCAAATACATGATTGCGGTTTCTCTGAAATAACAAAAAAAATCTTGTTATGTGGCTCACCCTGTCACATATTATTCTTCCCAGGCCTACTTTTTTTTAAACGTATAGTGCTTACCCGCGCCTTGAGTCCTCCGAGAAGGAGTGATACCGAGAAGAGGAAAATTGAAGTCTGGACACTCTCTTGTATAGTTTAGTGCCAGCAGTCACATGGGATGAATGATACTATTGGAGCATATTATGTATTCTGTATTCCAATTTATTCTTTGACCTGCTTTCTCCTCCCTTATGGAAATGCTAAAAGTAATGTCTATCGCGTGCCTTTATAAATATTAAACCATTAACCGAACTGAAAAATCGAGCACTTCCTTTTCACATAGATACAGCGCTGAGCGGAGGAGACGAGGCAAAAATGTGGGATAGCAGAAAATCATGTTTTTCTTTCAAATTTCCAGTTCAGCTCTTACCTGCTTTCTCTCTCTCTCTTTCTTTCTATCTTTCTCTCTTGTTGTATGGACCAGTGTTTGTGTTCTAATAACTAGTTTATGGATATCTGCGAATTTATATTTAGTTCGTGCCCAGTGTCTTTCACCTTCACATGTTTTCCTTACAGCCACAACATAATTCTGCCGCTTTAACTTCATTCCTTTTTACCATTGATACTTTTCAATAGAATTTTTTAAGACGTCTCAAATTTATCTACTGCTTATAGCATCGGAGAAGCTGGCCATAAAACCCATGTTTTTTTTCTCTCAATATCCAGCAAAAATGCATATGTCAGGAGCAGGCCAGGGCATCTGAGCAGAATATGAATTATGAAATACCTATACGAGATTTTTTTACTGCTCTTAATTTTAATCTGCGCAATCCAGATTGACACACGAAAGTAAAAAAAGAAGCTTTCACTTTTAAACCTTTGGAAACGTTTTCCATATTAATAATATATACGCATAATAATATCAATTCCCGAGTGAAATGAATGAATTTTGACTGCCATTTTCCTCTCCGCTTCAGTCGTGGCTAATTCGTTCCTGTCACTCTTAATAGAAAGTTTTATACTCATTTTTATGTGCAAGAACGTAAAGCTGGGGCGCCTCAGAGCTTACAAGCTAGCAGTAATGTGTGCTCTTTTCTAGGAGCACATTTTTTTATTATATACTTTTTTCTTCTTCTTTTGCTACGGAATGATGAAGATGATCATGGTGTTATGATGTATTGCTTAACATTAAGAACATCGTTGTGCTGCGTGATACGGCATTACGACTACAATGTATTTTCGTTAGTTGCTGACTGCCACCACTACTCGTACTCAAGTTAAATTTACACACGCACAGGTTTCAGGTCTAGCAAGGGACAGGAGGGGAGGCCCAATGTCAAGTGTTGTAGTGGATTTATCATCTCCGTGAAGTCGTTTTTTTTCTCCTTCTTGCACGTTCCCTCTTTCTACCCAGATTTTCCTTCCACACACTTTTTTTTCTACACAGCAGCACGGCAAGACAGTTAAATGTACCTTAGACTTTCTCTTGGAATTCTTCTTGGAAAATGAAAAATAAAATATATGGCATGATGTATAATGTGTTTACATTTCATTTTATTTTCCTCTAAATTTTCCCATGAAATTTCATATTGCACTACGGATTCTTCCATTTCTAAACCGTATTCATAATAGTAATAATGATGATGACGGAAACCGCTTAGGCTCTCTCTTTTCCAGACCAGAACTTGAAATGAGAGTGGATAGGGGTGCGAGTACTTTATTTTTCCTTGGAAAAAGGAAAAGAAAAACCGCTGCTGTGTAATGATATGCGCAAGAGATACAGACTCATCTGCTAAAAAGTGAGTCATACGTAGTCCCGCTCCACAAGGGAAAAAAATGCCAAGCAAGTAGGAATAGCCAAACGAGTGAGCTGTTCCCATGAATATTCATTTGAAAAATAAGGGAAAGAATAATATTTTCAACCCGCTTTTTTTAAATTACGCTCTCCTTTTGCAACTTTCTTCGATACTTTATGCATGACGGGTCATTTATATGCCGTACTTAAGTTTTTGAGTTTCCCTCGGTGAACAAAGATGGGGAGGTGTTCCGGCAGCAAAACGCGAAACTGGGGCTGGGGAGAGCACATTATAATATTACGCAATTATGTGATGAGCGCTTACGCATACTTTATTGCCGCATTAAAGTCCTCTGCTCCTATGTACTGTCCCAGTAGATGGGTTATTTTGCATTTACTTCCGCTTTAATTGCCCAACGATAGCAGCTACAATTAGTATGGAGGGTAACGCTAAATTAACGTCGATAAGCTCGCGAAATGACTCAACTTTATTCATTTCCCGAGCTCCACATCTAAATTAAATGTAAATTAACGTACAATATTAGAAAAAGAAATAAAATAACAGCCGGAAGGTATGCCAGAGTACAGCAGCCCAGAAGTTATAAAGTTGCGATGGCAGTACGTAGTACACCAAAAAAAATTGGAGCACTTTTTTTTCTAGGGGAAGTTCGGTGCGCAATGTACGATTGCCGAAAAAAAAGTAAATTACCTACTTTCACTCATGTCATAAATTAATATGGCGGATAAGAGCAGCCAATTCCCCTCCAACCTGTGTATACGAGCACGTACATTCTTTTGACATGAAGAAAGTTGGGAAAGTTGCAGTTACATCAACAATTCACGTTAGCCTCGGTAGAGCCATTGCCTCTGGATAGAGATAATGAGCCCATGGAATTAGAGTCGCGAACAGTACTTTCCGTCCGTCTTTCATTTATTCTGTCAAACTATTAAAAAAGTTTAGTTAGTTGAGCCGAACTTTTAGCGAAAAGATATAAGAATTGAACGAAGCCACTTTTCTGTTTATGAAAGAAGTTTTGTGTAAACATTAATTCGTATACATATGTACGCTGCTATTACACATATTGTGAAAGGTTTTTCATTTGAGGGAGTCCAAAGAAATCTACTTTTCCCTTCAATACGTGTCAACTGTAAAAGTCGCTTTTGCTCCTCTTTCAAGACTAGCTACAAAGCCTTTTTTTGAATTATTTCGGTAAATAGTACCGCGGTGAGGTAAGCAGAGGGACTTGCAGATTTTCCGTGTGTCTTGGTTATACTCAGAATTCTGACGCCGTTTCGGAGCAAAGTGGGTGGTGTAAAGGCAATAAAAAAAGTTTTTGCTTTTAGTGATAGCTTTTGTTAGCTCGCGACTCTGATACTTTTCAGTATTGGTTTTGGTGGTGATGGTTTTTGGCGAAGATGGTAACTCTCCTAATTAATTATAATTCTAAAAATAAATATATGTCGTTTTACAGTCGAGGTAAAATTTTTAAAAAGGAGAGAGTGCACACCATGTGTCCATTTTGAAAAAAAATAATATAATACTTGAGTAGGGTCGTTCCCCTGTGGGTCGTTTCACCACAGTCAAAGATACAAACTGGCAAACGACCTGTTTTAAACTCATTTTACTACACGCGAAAGCACGACATAAAATCGGAAATGGTAAACGACCTCATATTTCCGGCAATGTTGAAACACTAGAAACTTTTTTTTACTTCTGAAAAAGAGTCGTAGTGTGTAACTTAAAGTTATTCTGGAAATAAGTACTTGAGGTCAGGATCGTATATTTTATTCAATAAAGCCCGTTTCTAATTTTTTTACGGTCTGCACACATCCAAAAGCTGCTCATTTTGGCAGGATAACATCCGCCAGTTTCTGGCTGTCCTTTCATTTAATTATTTTTTAATCAGAGAAACTTTCCGTTCCTCCGGCCAACTTATACTTTAAACTGAAAAATGACTTGTGGAAAACTTGCAGTATCGGCGTATCGCAAATGGCGAGGCATTTCGGCGCTATATCACCCCAACGCGCCAAAACTTTTTTTCCCGATGATCAGAACAGTACGGAATTCATATATTTAGCAATATCACGAGCTTATCGGAAGGCACGTAAACGTAATTGGAACGGTATAGATAGTACTCGGAAAATGCTGCTTTTTTTTCGAAAACTTTCCCTTCCTCTAGATAAAAGTCTTAAGGTGCAAGTAGGACTCCGAAATTGATTGTCTCTGATGGACTATAAAAAAAGTAGAGAGTCTTCAGAGTCCTCTCCTGCTTATTTTTTATATTCATTTGACCAGCAAAATAACGAGGGAGCAGAGTGAAGCTGGAGAGAAAGATGATAGCGGAAATTTCTAATGCTGCAATAGCTCCCTGGAATTTCTAATCTTTCTGGCTTGTTCTTTCTGGGAAATAGTCGAATTCGTATAATACGAAATAGGCACTTTTTTCCCAAGTTACAACACACAGTTGAGTGAGAGAAGGATTGGGAAAGAGCAACAACGAACTAAGGACAAAAGTGGATAATTAGCATTCAGGGACGTAATTTGCAAAAAGTTGATATTGAAAGTTTTCCTGAAATTACTACTCAACATTCAAAAATGATGGTAAAGGAGAAGGCAAAGGAAAAGATGATTTCCAACTGGGCTCGCTAAATAAACAAATGCAACATACCATAACCATACAATTTTTTTTGCTATAGTTCCGCTACCGGTTTTTAGCCCAAAACACTCCGCACACACCATCTCCTCTCCGACAGTATTTTTTTGGGTAGGGCGCTAAAGAAAAGTTTCCGAAAAGAAAAGAAAGACTTCCCACTAAAAACCTGGCTGGCTGTAGAGAAGAAAGAACAAAAAAACCTAATTTCAATGGCTAGCTCTTTTTTTTATATTTAACTTTTGAACAATCCACCTGCATTTCTTATTATAATATTCATTAAGGTTATGGTACGGCATGTCGTTCCAGAAACTCGGGCATATAATTTTATATAACTAATGGAGACTTTACATGATAGATCAATAATTCATTGAGACAAGACTTCTCTTTTTTGGAGGTTCTACTTTCTCAGAGTCTTTCTCTCATTCTCCTATTTTTCGCTCCTCTCGTTTTTTTTTCTTTCCATAAATAATGTACTCAAAAAAAGGATATTTGGTGGGGTTGCAGTCAATATGAAAAAATAAGCGGTAAAATTACATGAACGTTAAAAAGCGATTTCGGAAGAATACGATACGATTTTGGAAGCACAACTGCTGAGTCAGTAGGTGGCATATAAACTCGAGAGAATGTTTTTGGCAAACACAACTCACCATTTAGGTAGTTGGTGGGAAAGTTGCTCAATTCAAATACTTATGTTTTCTTATCACTTTCCACAAAGTTTTTTGGGCTCTGTCTGCGCCACTAGATGCTCCCGAAAGATGCTCTTACTTAACTTCACCTGAATTAAAATGGAAAGTCATAAGCGCCGAACTATCATCAATATTTTTCCCCTTTCGCATTAGATCAATACAAGCAAATCTGCGGATGTATAGGAGAGAGGGAGAGCGGCGTCTGCTGTGGCCAGTTTTTTTTCATCTAGGTATATATATATGCACCTTAATACCTACACGGGATATGCTTTCCCGTTGCAAAAAAAATATATTTAGATGTTTGCTTACATCCTCCCTGAGAGCCTATATAGCCGGGTATAGTGCTACTTACCAAATTATCTACAACTGCCTCTCATCCTTTCTTTTTCCACAATATTTTCTGTTGAATGAATTATTCTTTGTGTCCTTGTTTGAGCCCCTTTCCCACTCTCTCCCGAGGTAGGTACTAGAAAGGAGCGGAGAAAACGACAACCCAGTCAATCACATTAATGTGATGCTCAAATGGAAAATGAAAATGGGTGGTAGTTGTTGTTGTAGTAAGCGCGGTGGGTTCTTCTTTTGGTGTGGCACTTGGTACTACTATTTTCACTGTGGTATATATAAGTACGTACAGCAAGCTCTGTTCCTGTAGTCCAAAACCAACTGCTAAGAAAAGAAAATTATTTATGCATGCCTTGTCGTACTTATATCATCATATGTACCTATGCAACTTTATCGACAAAGAACATCAACAATACCGAGTTGGAGAAAATAGGGAAAAGAGGATGCTATCCAAAAAAAAGTAATGGATCTACATGCGGAGAAAAAGGGCCCATGCTTTTGTACGTAAACATGCACAGTGAAAAAACAAGTGT
>JAHZND010003806.1:0-10286 GCA_027744115.1 Acrocyrtus sp. NNG-2020 | reverse complement strand
GTCTACGCTAGTAAAGATTTTTCAAGTAAACTCCTACACCAGCTAACTTCTGTTACTGCCACAAACCCAGAAGCTTTCACTTTCGTTTTTCATTCCACGTCAATATTAATTTCTATACCAGACTTTACTCAGCTACCTCATTTCTGCAAGAAAATGATATTTTCTTCGAATTACACCACCACAATTTCCTACAGCAATTACAAGTCCAGGCTTAATCACCAATTTCACATCTTCGTACTTTCGCTCACCACCAATTTTAATATACGTTCAATAATTGGCTTGTTTAGCGTTTACTTCACTTCCGTATTGTTGGTGCTCTCCAGTGATCAGCAAAAATTACTTCATATCTGTATAGTTAACTGTATTGAAGCTCCTTCAAATATTACTCTACTTCATAATTTACTCAGAAATCCGCATGCTGCATTCAACTTTCTATTTTGCCGAGGCAACTTGAGTGTGTCCATTCCACTTCGCTATACAAATTCGATGCCACACTTGCCCTGTTTTGACAACTCCCAAGCCAATCTAATTTCAGTCCCTCAGTACTGTGGACAATACATAATGGCGTATCGCTCATTGGCAGCAATGCACAGCTTCACTCCAGAATTCGTGGACGAGTCAAAAGATTCCATAGACGAAATTATAAAATATGTTAAATCTAATGAAGATGCCCAATTCATTTTTGAACCGACACCACCACTCTACAGCAATCGCGTGATTGAAGGATTAGGGACGATTTGCTATTTTGACGGATATGATTCGCGAAAATTTGTTTACTGCAGTAAGAAAAATGCTGGGAGCATAATAAGCTGGGAAAAGTTTTCCAGAGGACTGTCTACCTGGACAACTTCACAGACTCCAATGGTGTGGCTACTAATGCTGACAAGTTTTTTGTTGTGTGGCACAATTCTGCTAGTTCGGCGGGCCTTGAAATTAAAATATAATTTAAGTGGAAATGATATTACACAGGAGCTTCTTACTGTTGCTATGACTATTTTCAGAATTCCTACAGGAATTTTGAAGCACGTACCAAAGTTACACGTTCTATTCATATTTTGTGGAATGATCTTATCTTTTTTCTATGAAACCCAGATTACAAGTTTAGTAACGATTCCGAAGCCCACTGGGGTTATTCAAAATCTGCCAGAACTGCTCCAAAAGGGATATAAAATTTTAGTATCTTCCGATTTAGATATTGGCACGAGGTTTGAGTTTGCCTTTGAAAAATATAAAATCGGAACGAATATAAATGACAGCTTTAAGTTTGTTTCTGATGACCCTTACAAGATATTCATCCACAACTTGGAGAAAACACACAACTTAGCGGTTAGCTCAGACAGTGAAAGTACGGAAATAATTAGAATGGGGTCGGAGGCGCGTAGAAATCTTGGAAATACTAAAAGTAGAGAAAGTTGCTATATAGTTCCTGAGGAAATTGGAAGGAGGCCTAACCTTTGGTTTTTTCGAACAGACTTTAACTTTTGTCTGATGTCATCCATTCTGAAACTGAAGGAAAGTGGCCTGTACGAGCAGTGGTATATTTGGATGAAGGTTAGCCGAAAGAGAATTCATTCTAAGGTGGCTATCAGCATCAGATCAAAAATACAAGACGACTGGGAACGTGTACGAGCACATTCCGATTTAATCGGTTTTATACAAATTCTTTCTGTTATGGTTATCCTTGCAAATGTATTTGCAATGGCGACAGTTATTCTTGTAATCGAAATCGTTGTTGCAAAAATAAGATAATGAAATTCTGGAGTATGTATTTACTTCATATAAAGCACAATAAATAAAATTAATCAAATTTTGTGGCTGATATAAAAAATATTCAATTGTCGCACTATTCAGTAATATCAATAGGCGGGGATGAAAAGTCTTGTTTAGAAAGGGCAATTGCATTCCTTTCCGTTTCAAGCCGAACATAGTCCGGTGCAATAACTATTTCCTCGGGAAGGTCGCTTTCGAACAGAGAATGAATTAGTTTCGTCTCGTCCTGCAACAAATATCAGATAAGTTAAATTTTCAATAACTTTCCAAAATGTATTAAAAAGAGAGTAAATTCGCGATTCTTGAATTAATAAAATATAAACACCTCCGAATTGTACTGAGGAAGTCTTGTCGGTTCCACTCCTGGAATGGTAATGTAGCGTCCAGGATTTCCAGACATTTTTGAAAGCTTCTCAACTAATTTCTTGAAAGTAGGCCTGGACCTGGGATCTGGCATCCATGTAGTGAGTAGGAGCTTATGCAATGCGGTGGCACAAGTGGTTGGTTGGTCAAGGCGTTGACCATTCGTCAAAACTTCAGGTATACTTCCCAGAGGAAAGCCTTCAAAAGGAAGACTTCCGTATGTCAGAATCTCCCATATGGTCACACCTGAAAATTGTCAACGAAGTTGGAAAAATTTTCACAATTTATAATTCTTTTACTTTAGCTGAATTTGAAATTCTGAAATTTGGTACCGAACGCCCAAACGTCACTTTTATGGGAAAATGACGACTTATAAAAACACTCTAGCGCAAGCCACCGTATCGGTAGCAATTCCCTCTTTCCTTGGTACTCCTTCTGGTTCAGATCTAGTGCTTTGGATAAGCCAAAGTCAGTAATTTTTAAGGAAGAAGGTGTTTATTAATTTTTTTACTCTGACTTTTTCATATTACTTGAAAATTATATTTTATTTTTTCTACCTTTTGCTATTTGAATGATCCAGTCAAGCATCGCCTTCGATCCGATTTCATCTTTATGATTACGACAAAAATCCCGAAGACATCCTAACGGCATTAGCTGGGTTGCTAACACGAATCCGCTGTTAGCGCTCATGCAAAGGGCCAACAACTTCAAAATGTTTGGATGCTCGGCAGTTGCCATGAAAAACGCCTCATTTATAAATCTTCTGGACTCGCTTGCTTCCGATGCATAATTAAGTGCTTTTATAGCAACTGGAATTTTCATCCCATCCTCCGGCATCCACACACCTCTGTACACAGTCCCGAATGCACCACTGCCAATCAACTCATCTTTTCGCAGCTTGCCCTCCTCAACTGTCCTAAATCTAGTGAGATTTGCTCGCCCACTTTTCTGTGAGAATACTCGCAAGGGATGGTGCGAAGTCTGAGTTTTATCTTCTTCCAACTTCTTATTCCGAAATAGCACCGCTCCAATAATTACACTCAGTACGATCAGTGCCACTATAACCCCGCAAGAAATAGACAAAGCAGTGATTGGACTCATCCCAGTAGAGTTTGCTCGGAGGCAGTACCGCTCATTATCTTTATCCATTTCCACATCCGGAAATTCATCTGGACATTTTGAGGTGCACTGAAAACTGGAATTTCCACTGTCTCCAATTGATGCTTCCCCGTCATCATACAAGCGGTAATATTTGCAGACTTCACAGTCCGATGCTGAAGGGCCTACGCACTTGTGGCAATCCTCAACACAAGGAAAGCATTCTTGTTTTTTCTTATCCGCGTAAAATCCAACTGGACACGCATCCTCGCAATTTTTTCCATTTCGGTAGTTTGCGCACTCTTGACATATCTATAATAAAATAGTTAACTTACTTGCTGAATAGCTATCAGTTTTTTTTCAAATCACAGCAAAAAACTAAAAAGAAAGTTACCTCGTCGTGGTATCCATAACCGGTACACTGACGACATCGAGGGTGACATGCTTTGCAAACTGATTTATTCGCGAGAGGAGCCAGATGGCCGCTTTCATCTGGATCTACTATGGTCTGAAAGTAGCCGGCTGAACAGTTTTTGCTCATTTCCGATTTCAAGCATCTCTAAAATGAAATTTTTATAAATTTATTAGGCATTTGAGTATTTTTTAGATGAAATTTGATAGAAAATTACTTACAACTGTGTGATTGTTGTAGGCAACGGCTAGTCGACAAGAGTTGCATCCAGATTTCCCCAGAGTGTCTAGCGGACCAGTACAACCACCTTCGCAGCTATCATGGCAAGGTATACAATCATTTCCGGAGCTGAACTTCCCCACCGAACAATTTCTAACGCATTCATGCTCACCTACAGCTACATAATCATTTTCTAAATCACAGCTTTTCACACATTCGCCCTCCTGTCTATAGTCCAGACAAACACAGTCTTCAGGATTGGGACCAAAGCATCCACTTCCTGTACAATTACTACTACAAATCTTTCCTTCATTTTTGCACCTTGTCTCTGTTTTGTTCTCACTTATGCGAAGATGCACATTTTTGTCAGTGATAGCAGTCCAGTTCACACTGCTGACGTAACAAAGTTTTTCATTGTCGGAAATTGCCACTCCACCACGCACTTTTCTTAGTTTTCGCAAATCAACCGTTTCAAACTGTGTTCCTACGATGTAAAAGTTTACAGCTGGTATAGCGTTTGTACATGGCGTAGTGTTGTTACGGATCATTTCCAAATTCCGGAACCATGTCAGGCGAGTTTCGAGATGGAGGTAATTGTGCGTTAAATTTTTTCCGGGATACTTTCCAAACACAGCAATTTTGCCAATTACTTCTTTTAGAGTATTAAATATGTCCAGTTTGCTAGGCTCCATTGGTGCCGGTTTCGTTCTAAATGTAAAGTTGTGCATAAAACGAGATTCGCCAGAAAATGTATGTGGTGAAATAATAATATCGCCGTCTAAAATAGTACAGTCCCGGAAGTGTTCAATATTTTCGGAGTGCACTTCAAAAGACATGTCCGAAGGGCTTCTACATTTTTTACCGGGAGGAAGAATCTTCTCGCATTTTCCTTTTTGTTCAAATTTGTCATTTGGGCAGTCAACTAAACAAGCCTTGTTTTCTTCGTCGACTAAACTTTTCTTGGGGCACTCTGAAACACATCCCAATCCAAACCTGTACGTTCCATCCGGGCAGCTATCTTTGCATTCTCCGTTCTCGTAAACATTTTTGCATGCTAAACACTCTTTCCTTGACGGACCACTACAACCACCCAGGCAGGAAGAATGACAACATTCACTAGAACCCTCACGAAAGCATGGGCGACCTTCACACGTAGCGCTGCAGCTTATCTTTGAGAGCTGACATTTGTTAGAGCCACTTCCCCAACATTTTCCATTACAGCTTGGATCGCACTTTTCACACTCGGCGTCAGATTCATTTCGAGACCCCGCAGAATAAATACGCTCACTGGAATTATACGATGGAAAATAATGGAATTTTGCCCCCTTTCCGGTCATAATATCCTTCCAGTTTATTGTTTCCAATGGGCAAATTCTCCGATGAAGATAAAATCCAACACTTCCTCTTGAAATTTCTCTCAGTGCAGGAAATTCTAATTTGTGAGCATGTTGATTATTCACAACAACTAGAGAATAGCCTGGGTCATCTTGATTTGTGTAGAATAGAGATTCACCACGGATCACTTTTAACTTTGGAAGGCTGATTTCCTTCCAGTTGATGTTATTAATCATTACATAACCGGTAACCTCCTCAATATTCTCGAGAAAAGTAGAATTTAGTGTACTCTGCTGTTGCATTTCAACAATTTCAAGATTTCCAACAATGTGCGTGCAGTTTTCATAGTGAGTCCTTAAATATTTATAACACTGTTGTGTTGTCACACCTTGCTGACGGAAGTACTCCCTTCCTCGAATATCAGTTCCAGTACAAATTTTCATGGGCGCTGAGGCTACGGCCCCGTGTCCAGTTAGTAGAGAAACGAGTACAAAATTTAAAAAGTGGTGCCACATTTTAATTGATTTTCCCCTTATTTGCTATGCCAAACTCCGGAAATTTTTTTTTACTTTAATGCTTTTACAGTTTTAAAAGAAAGTGAAGAGTTTACCATTAATTTGCACTTTGCTCTATCCATATACACTCTAATAACTGGTCATTTCAATTTTGGAAAGGAAAAGTACGCCGCTTTAGCAACGCATAAGAAGTAGTCATGCTCACGTTTTTTGGATAAAACAGACTAATGGCTGACGCACTTCACCACTTCAGCATTACAGTTGTAGCTGCAGTCTGAAAAGTAAGTTGACGCATAAATTAAATGTCCAAAATTTTAGACGAGGGGAAACTCATATCCACAAAGACCGCAGATAACATATTAGCTAACTATAAGTTACAGCTATTTGATGACTAACTAAATGACATAGAAGCACGACGTGAAGGTGACTTGGGGTTTAGTCAATATCCGCCTCATTTGAGAGTCATACTGTCTCGTTTTTTTCAACCTACTGGTTTTAAAATTGTCCTGCTGCATTTGAGCAATTTCAAGGTTTCTTGCAGTTTTCATAGTTCTTAATTAAATAATTGTAGTAATATGGTGGACCATAATTTTGTAGATGGCGCGGGCTTCCTCCTTCCTCAAATATTTGTACTTGTAGACTGGCTTACAGACAATACTGTGTCGGAACATTCTTGTTGCCAATGCTCATTAATATAGATTCCTTAAATGCTAATGAATACAGTAATGACTCGTAAGTATGCGGAAAGTTAGCATTGCTCGATTAAATGATTACTGTGGAACCAGCCACCGATTTATTTAAATTTCACCGAAAATATTTTACGCGCGCACAAAACCAGTTGTGATTTGAATTAAAATTTAAAAACTTCAGGCTGCAACTCTAAAAGCTAAATTTAACAAACTGCTTTGATGGCTTATGCACCTTCATGACGAGCAGATTTTTCCTCATTTCCGTCCCCTACATGAGAATGTTGCTTTTCCACGCTATTGTGCTGTTGAGAATGGCGAATACTGGAATATACCTGTGAGAGCACCCGTCTCGTCTCCTCCTTAATGGTAGACCCTCCATGAAAATAGTAGATTGGAAGATTCACAGTCGCGTTAATAGTTCTGGATAACTGGTTGAGTAGTACAAGTTCTCTGTAAATATTTCCGGTGAAGCGGTAAAAGACGTAATACAGAAAACTTGGGGTATGGCAAAGAAATTGAATGATCACAACGAGAAACAGTTTCTTCATGGCACGCACATCTCTTTCTTGCAAAACGTTCAGCTTCTCTCTTTTTTCAATAATTCGGTGGATCTGTTATTAAAAATATTATTATTACACATGGCTTAATAAAATTTATTAAGCCATGTGTAATAATAGCTCGATCACACTAGCATTTAATGCTAGTGTGATCGTTTTTGTAATAAATTGATAATTGCCAATCTAAATTTTACTCTGTAGGAAACTAGGCAGTTCAGCACCATGACCAGAGGAAGGGGCACCCAGTACGTAATAATGCCGGACACGTCATTCATATCACCTTTCCAAAAAAGATGCAATTTTGTTGTCGTGTAAATATAGTCGAGATCTTCGGTTGAGGGAATGTGTTTTCCGATTCCGTTATTTTTCACAACGTGATAAGAAAACAATCTGGGAGCGCTCATAGCAGCGGATATAGAAATAACGACTCCAATCGATAGCCAACCTTCCATTAATTTAAATATGTGGGTAGCATCCTTTTTAAGTGGATAAGTCATAACAATGTACCTCTCCAAAGTTATCAAGCCTGACAATAATGTGGAGCTCGTTTTCCCAAATATGAAAACAAAAAGTCCAATTTGAAACAGGCGCAGTGTCAACCAACTTCTGTCCCAGTTAACTAAAAATTAAATATTTTAGGGTTATTTTAAGAAGCAAAATGTAATTGTAATTAATTCCTTATTTTAAAACATTTTATCTTACAGAAAACAGAGGTGGCCGCTACTGAGCAGACTATTGATCCATTTGCACTCAGCAGATCAACGCATGCCAGAATAGTTAGAAATGTGTCCAATGTCTTCCCAGATTTTTGGATTCGGAGAGCTACAATTATTAAAACATTTGCCAACGTTGCTAACACCCCAACTACGACGGTGGACAACGCCAAGAATAGGCAAATCACGTGTCCGGGAGAATAATTAATCCTTCAGATTTTCCCCAGTGATGAAATGTCCAATATACGGACAGTAAAAGCAATCTTTCGGATTTTTAAAAGAACAATCAGTTTTGTTTTCTGGAATATCAATGAATAGACAGGTAATGGCCGGTAATAGCACCGGTTGCGTACGGTTAACTTGCCCTTCATCCATTTTGATTCTAGGTGAGAAATGAGAGGAGCGACAAATGAATAACTTTATTTCCATCGATAGAACACGGGTTTGTGTGGTTAAGCTTCAATGAGAATGAGTCATCATTATCATGTTGATGTTATGCAGTGGCTCTATGCATCATTTTGCCACACGACTTTTATAAAACTGAGACAGCTTGAGGTGTGAGGTAGAAAGAAATGCTGAGCTTGGTCTTGGTGTTGTAGTAATTATGCATCAGGACAAAACAAATTAGTATGGCGTCAGGAAAGTAAAAGCAAAATAATTTATTAAGTTTTCCGGATCACATGTAATTATTTTTTATTTTCCTCGCCACAAGGAAACCAGTACAGACCAGTAAGGTGAATTTCATAGGTAAACAAGTTATTTTTGGAGTAAGGAATATTTCTAGAAACTTCACAGAAACCTGCCGCAGTTGAAATGCGTCGTGACTTAATATTTTAAAATTAGTAAGCAATACACCCAAAAAATCCCCGTATGACCCTAATAATTTTATGGGTATATTTGTGTATTGCTTTCCAAATTTTCATTTGTGATTATGGTTATTTTTAAAATTCCAATGTGAAAGCATGAGCTAATGCAATTTAATACATTCTTGCACTTTTCTAGGAATTTGTACTTAAACTGACATTATATCCTTCCTCGTTACCCTCTGATGCGGTCCCAGTCCCATATTCCAGAATGCTTAGGAAAATAGCCGCTTTATCTCCGCACTGAAATCGTTTCCTCCGTTAAAATGATAGATAGGAAAGTTTGCGGCGGAGTTCACCGCTCTGCTAAAAGCACAAGTTCCCTGTAGCAATTCCCACTGTAGCGAAATATTATGTAGTACAGAAAGGTTGGCGCCTGGCAGAAGAACTGCACGATCACAAACAGGAACAGTTTTCGCCTTGCACGGATATCCCTTTCCTGTAGGACATTCAGCTTTTGCCGATTCACTACAATGCGGTGGATCTGTTAATTTAGATTAATAAAAGTTTGGATTACAAGGCAGATGCTAGCCAACAACACAATAATTATAAATATGTTTAGTAAATATATGTACCCGATAGAAAACCATGCAATTTAACAGCATCAGCAATGGCAAGGGTAAACAAAAATTAATGATGCGAGAAGAATCTCTCATGTCACCCTTCCAGAAATGGTAGAGCGGTGTCGCCACGTAGATGTAACTGAGGTCTCTTGTCGATGGAATTTCACTCCCAATTCCGTCATTTTCAACGAGACTTATTGAGGTAAATCTGGGGGCGCATAAGGCGGTTGATACAGAAACTACTATTCCCACCGCGAGCCATCCATCCATTGTTTTGAGGAAGTGGGAAGCGTCCTTTTTAAGTGGGTAGGTCATTCCTAGGTACCTGTCCAAGGTTATTAATCCTGATATAAGTGTAGAGCCCATTCTCCCAAATATACAAAAAGAGGTTCCGAATCCAAACAGGTGTAAGGTGGAGAAGCCCCGTTCGCCGACAGGCAACCCGACAGATGAGAAACCCGACAGATGCTAAACCCGACAGCAAACCCGACAGCAAACCCGACAGCAAACCTTACAGCAAACTGATAGAAAATCCCGTTATCAATTCTTTTCTTTGAACAACCGAATTTTAAACTGCTAGTTTTTCCTTCTATCTAGTACCTACTTTCATTGAATGCTGTTAAACGTAATGAATGTAGCAATGAAACTCATTTTAAAGGATTTTTCCGCAAATTCGCACAGTGCCCCAAATATATATGCCTTGAATAATTTGCGTGCAGAAAAATTAAATGCTAGATCAATATAAGATTTTCTTGCTGCACTATTTTGTGGAGGTCGCAGATCAATTTCTGTACATGGTGTGTTTAGTTCGTTTTCAGTAATAATTAATGCATTTTTGATTACGTACAAGAAATGTCAACTTTAACTAACATATTTTAGTATTTGCTGAAACTGTACAGTTTTCAGTTTGCCTTCGGATCTGCTTTCAGATTTACTATCGAGCTTGCTGTAAGGTTTTCTATCGGGTTTGCTGTCAGGTTTGCTGTCGGGTTTGCTGTCGGGTTTGCTGTCGGGTTTGCTGTCGGGTTTGCTGTCGGGTTTGCTGTCGGGTTTAGCATTTGTCGGGTTTCTCATCTGTCGGGTTGCCTGTCGGCGAACGGGGCTTCTCCGTGTAAGGTGAAAAAGCCACGGTCCAAGTTAACTATTAAAAAAGAAACTAGATAATTACACAAGACCTCTTTTTTATTTT
>JAHZND010003805.1:0-17230 GCA_027744115.1 Acrocyrtus sp. NNG-2020 | reverse complement strand
AGAAAGGAGCCAAAAAGTTTCCTCTACACTATTTCGAGCGGAGGGTGTAATCTTGTTTGAGAAATCTTAAAAGTATAACAATGAAATTAGTAGTCGTAACATTAGTCATACTTTTTTACAAATGAGCACATTCTGTGGATTTTTATCTTTGAGAGTGCACTTAACCCTAAAATACCAGTGAGATGATATTGGATACCGATACTACACCTGGGAAAGCTTCATCTATCGCCTCTTCCCCACCTTTTGCAACTTTATGTCTTCTGCGCTAAAGTAGAAGCTCCTTCACAGATAGCTCCTCCTTTTCATCAATTCTATAAATTAAATGGCTAAGCAGTAGAAAGGCATTTTAATACTGGCACGATAAAAAAAAGAAATCAGCCAGCTGTTTTGACTTTTTCTGTACGAACAAATAAAATCATGTCTTTTCACAATGGCGGGGCTCCAAGAAAAAAACAAAGACGGCGAGTCTGGCTAGCGCAGGTGACATTTTTAAAATATATATTTGTGTGGGTACTCCTTTAAACAGCACTGACTCATTGACAAGAAGGCCAGTTTAGAACTGAAAGAGTTAACGACGCTCACGATGATAATATATAAAATAGGTACTCTCTTTTTTAAAGGCAAACATCTCGCGCTCCTCTCAGAACATTTAGCAAACAGGATGAAGTATCTAAATAAGACAGGCGTGATTTAATGCCATCATGACTAGCTTAAAAATGCAAGATGAGGAAAAAGGAGAGGAAAAAAATTCTTTCTAGTGGTGTTTAGCTCTGGCTAATGCACATTATTCTTTTTTAAAGTTGTTTCACCAAAAAGAAAGAGAGAGAAAAAAAGAGTTACTCTTGTAAATATCTCACTTACGTAAGATTAAAGAGGGAACGTTTGCAAGTTCAAACGTTACAGGGAGGAAAGCACAAAGACGTGAAAATGAAAATTTGGAAGTGGGCTCTTCAAAAACTGCTTCTAACCTTTTTCTAAAAAGCTTTCCTTATAAACACGTGAGCCTCGGAATCGCCTCAAGTTAATACATCTACTTCACTTTTTCTGCACGTAATTATAAATGATAATGATAATAAGCTAGAGTCACACTACACGCATATTTCTGCCTATTTCCCTGCTACACGACAGGAAAGTAATACACTCACTTAATAAAAAAATCAAGGAAGAAGTGCACCGTATTTTACAGATTTTTTTTTCTGAAAAAGAGAGTAAAGTGATACCGTTCATACTACAAATTATCCTTTCAAACAAATGATCACAAAGAGGGCCGACTGACTCCAAGACTTCATAGTAAGTAGTAAGGTAGGTATGCAACATTTCATTTTTTTCTTCTATTATATCTATTTAGCAAGGAGAATACTGAAAAAAAGGTAAACTATTGCAGCTACAATCTTAGCACAGGCTATAGGTCCCCGTCATTTTAAAACCAACAAAAAGTGTGGTGCGTGAAAATGAGCCTTATCATATAATATGGACATAATTTTTATATTAAGCAATAGCTAAAAGTTGAGCACGTCCTCTCGTCAAAAACACAAAAAATAGGGAAAAAGCCGTACAAGAGGAGAGACGATGAGAAGAAGTTCACCAACAAAAGTTGTTCTGCCAAAACAATTCATTTATTAAGATTGAAGAGAGAGAGAGAAGGGGAGAAGGAGAAACAAAAAGAAAAAAAAAGGATGAGAATGAAAATGAATCACCACAAGAAACCCTTCTTCTTAGCCACTTTCAATAAAATAATATATTAAGATTAAGGTAATTGTATATTTCTACTCAGCTGAATATAGTGGCGATCCAAGGAGACGTGAAGTATTGTCCGGCAAGACTAGGATGGGCCACTCTGTTAATTTTACAGAGCTTATATACCTTTATTTTTTTTAACGGTGCGGCACTGCCTGACGACTTACGACTCACTACCCAAAAAATGCATTTTTTAAAGTAAGGCAAAAAGCATGATGAGACTTCATTAATTACCGTCAGTCAACTTTTTTTTAGTAAAAAAACACCAAAAAATCCAATTACGTTTAGGATAATGGTTACTTAAACCATATGTCTACACTATATTCCACATTGAAATAGGTGCTGTCATGCAACGCAAGATAGATTATGTAAGGACTTTCAGCGTAAGCATACTTTATAGGGGAGTAGACAAAAGCCACACCAAAGCAATTTTTATTTTCATCTTGCAATCAGCAATTGTCGAAAAAATATATTGTAAGCGTGTGGATTGCATACCTATACCCTAGAGCATAGAGAAGAGGTACTTGAAATGAATGCAAAGCAGAATCAATACTGCTCTTTCGTAGGTGACTTGTAGTAATGTGAATAAAAATAACTTTCCAGATAGATAGCAGTTAAGGTATGTAAAGTGTGCTCAGGGTTTTTATAGCCATCACCATTTCCACAGGACGGCCAACTACAAAAAAAATTTTCAGCTGCGTTCTTACTATCATCGTGATCATAATTGCCATAAAATGGCACTCTTATTTGAGCAATTTTTTTCTACTATTACCATTTTATATATGCATTTAAGCAGGTTTGTGATATTAAAAGATGGTTGCCGAAGAAAATGACCAAATATGGTGGTAATTTGTAAGAGGGAAAGAGAGAGTGAGTGGAAGCCAAAAAAAATTTTTTTATAGGCACAAGCACAAACTGTCTCATTTAATTCATTCTGTAACATATCAACCTGAATAACAACTTGCAATGGTAATGAAGAAATGGATTATTTCTCTAAGTTATGGCAAATAAATGACGACGCTGTGCGCCTGCTCATCTTCAGTTTCGCTTATTTCATGCTCATCAAATAATTTACAAATTAATTTGGCTGTTGGCTTCTCCCGTACAAAAAAATGACAATGGTCGCTATCAAGCATTCCTCATAAAAATATTGGCGCTGAGGTACCTTTTTTCCTCCCTTTTATTCTGCAAGGAGGAACCCTTCTTGCCTCCTGCTAACCTCCTTAAACATATCATTTGCATCATTTAACTCATAACACATTTTTTATTATTAACCTGCATCATGCACTTTGGATTTTGCAATTAAAAACTGCCAGAGATGCAAACTGCTGAGAAAATTGCTATAAAAAAAGTTGATAGAAAATGAGGTGCATATCTCACTTGAAAAAAAACATTTTTTTGTCATATTCATCAGAAATGCATCTTTTTCCACTCCGTTTCCTCAGCTTGCAAAGCCAATAAATTGTTAGCGAATAATACAAGAGTGCTCACGAAAAGTACATTATTTTTTGAAACGATATGTGATATTGGATGTCAACCTATTACTCCGCGTTTCTATATAAATTAGCACAGTGACACATACATCAATTCTCTGGGTGTCTCAGCAGGCAGACGTGTGCGTGTGTGGATGTGGATCCACGATGATCCTAGAAAGTTTTAAAGTTACACGTTTTCTCTTTAAAAAACATATGCACCTAGTCAAACGAGTAAATCACCCTCTGATTCATCCTTTGTTATAGGTGTTCCTCTACTCTATTTTACATAGGTACGGAGTTATATGTGTGTTGTGCGCCCATGTAGATAAAAGTGATAAGTTTGATGACCATTCACATTCTTATTATCTTCATCATGGAATGGACCATATACACATGAGATTTTTTTTCGTTTCAATCTTGTTCTTTTTAAATGAATTCTTGGTCACGATGTGGATTTTTCCGTGTTGCTCTTCTAGTTCTGGTGATCAAAGTTGATCTCGAGAGAGGTACTTTTCCGTTGATAAATTAACATCCATTTTGTCTCTCAACCCTTTTGTGCCCGTTCTCTTCCTTCTCCAATTTTAAAGTTCAATTTTTTTGAAACAGCAGAGAAATTCCTACGTCGCTCCCATCTCTCCCCTTTAACAGTACAAAAATCTTTTTTCGAGGAAAAATAGCAATTTTTTTGGTAAGGTTGGCATGGTGTAACGCCTTTGCTAGTGTAATAATGGGGAGTTGTGTTTAGCTTGTAGGTCACGGCATTCGCGCTTACTTACTCGGGACGATGTTGTTATTATTGTTATTATATTTATTTAAGGTTGATCACGGTCCCAATCTTTTACGTTTTTCGATGAGAAAGATGAGGCTGATGATGACGGTCCCATATACATATCTCTTTTTTTGCATGATGTCATCATGAAGTAATGATAGTCTGCTACGGAGAAAAGGAGACAACACAACTCTCATGAAATATGCAATCCTGTTTTGTACATAGTCAGTCCATTCACCCGCCGCAGTTTTCTTCAGAGGATCTAGAAATGTTTTCTCAAAAAAATGAGAAATCTTGCTGCCATTGACAGTTCCTCCGCAGTGAGCAAATGACACCAAATAAAAAGCTCAACTATTTTTTTTGAAGATGCGCCCGCTCGCTGCTCCATGTGCCAAATCGCAACGCTCTGGGATTTTCTTTCCCTTTTACAGTTGCTCGCAGACATTTGTATGCAAACTATTTGCCTAGAAAAAATTGCAAGCATTTTAGAGCAGAGAAATATTGCAACAATGCAGAAAATGTCAGCTCAAATATTTGAAGCCCCAATTCTCAAATTGCACCCGGCTCCACAAATAGCAACAAAACCATCAAGCATTTTACAACAGTGAAAACTTTACAATCTGTCCGCAAATTTCATCTAGAGAAATAGATATGTATCCTATTTTATTGCAAAAAAAAGTCGAGTCCTACATTCCAAAAAAAAAAATTCCCAAGTTTTTTCATCGGGAGAAGAAGCGACAAGGAGTAAAAAAAAGTGCGGATAGAGTTCAACTCCTAAACAAAGTACAGGAGCTGTAATAATTTTGGCAAAATGATCGTCTCGTCTCAATGTCAAACGCTAAAAGCAGTTGGTGTGCGATATAAACTTTACATAAAATGCAGATACAGAGACTTCATTTGCATAGCAACAATGCAAACATTTTTTTCTCGGCTGACTGACTGAACCCTGTGAATTATGTTTACGTGAGTTTTTGTGCCTCTCTCCCTCCCTCCTCACTTTTTGCTGACAAACTCAAGGAGAAATATACCAAAGAACAAGAACTATAAACAAATGTCGGATGAGATGACAGAGGTGGAGGTAATTTAGATTTTTTCGCCAACTGATTTAGCAAGTCCATCTAAGGGCATTTTTGTAGGAATGGCTCCTCGTCAAAAAAATATTTTTTTTTCACATCTGCTCCACGCCATTTTCACCAAGCGCCATAATATCGCTAATTGGGTAGGGCAGCACTACATCCAAAATTGATGAATCTCTGTTCTCCCTCTCATTCTTCTTTCAATTCTGGGACAAATAGTTAATCGAAACAAACTCCTATTTGATCCAACTTGTATACCTCCTTCACTCGCATAAATACATTTTGGTTATGCCACCTCACACACGACCATTAAAAACATCGCACCAGCATTATCTTCCATTTACGCAAATACGTACTATATCACTTCTCCTCACACCCTCACGACAATAATTTTGGGGTAATCATGCATTTAAGCAGAGAAGAGTGGCGGCACTCGTATCTGCCCTTTGTTTTCACCTTTTTTCAAGTGAGCACAGCCCGATACAATTGCAAAATGTTTTTCATCGTCATCGCGATACAATTTTTTTTTACAATAGTTGATGATAATGATTTAGATGGAGATTATACATGCCCCTTTGAATTTTAATCTTTTTATGGGACTAGACCGTTCCTCCACAAAATAGATAGTGTATAGCTTCTTGCCCTAACCCATCATTATAAAAGCGTGAGGAAGAAATGCAGGATATAAACAATGCACAAGGGAGACCATCCACTTCTTTTTGGGACAGTGATCCTCCACAAGTCCTCTACAAAATCCCACATTCCTCCCAAAAGTACACTTAACTCGAATGGAAAAACTGTCTTAATCCGTCAAAAAATGCATTTTTTATAACTACCCTTAAAGATCAAAATNAGATCAAAATGCACAATCAATTTTGCAATTTTTTTTCTCACTGCTTTTTATAGCGCGTCTCAGCCACTATTTTCCACAGTGCTTTATTATTATCGTCGCGTGAAAGTTGACAAATATTCCCCCAAAGAGAAAAAAATATTGGTAAACCTATATTTTCTTGGGTGGAGATTTTTTAAAAAAAATGCACACATTTACGGGTTTTTATGATAATAATGCAGTGAATATCAAGTTTATATTAAAGGTTAAAGGTAGAAGTAAGAAGGTGTGCACTGTTGCAGTTTTCTATGGCTGTTATCAGATCATGTAAATTTTTCTCAAGCAATAAATCCTGCTTCGTCCTCACTTCAAGAAGCAGATTTTCAGTTTGGGTTCCCCGACAGTTTGAAGCTTTTTTGCTACGAAACGAAAATGTGCTTTATAGCCACATAAGTATAGTAGCATATATCACCTGTGCGTATGTAAAAGTGCACTTTATGGACCGGATTTTCCTTCTGATTGACTACATATTATATGGTCTTTCAGTATAAGAGTCCAATTCGAAATTTTGAAAAAAGGCCCAAACAGCTCAGCTTGAGTCCCAGTAAGCAGATATAATAATAATAGTAATGATCATATTTAATAGTAACTCTGATCTTCTTCATTACAGCACAGTGCTCTGTGCTAGGGATATATATTTTTAAACAAAAATCTATATCTGCTCATGAGCACTTGACAGCTTTAGTATTTCATAGAAAGCAAGTTTGGTCACTTTTCGAAGCCAGATTTTTTTTGGTCTTTTTGCGAGAAAAGAATGAAAAAAATAAGCAGCAAAGAGTATATTTCAAAATTGGTTATTTGTTTCATATAAAAAATGAGGAGTCTATACAAAGAGGTGTGTTGTGCCGAGTACGCCACACTGTTTCTTGAGAAAGTTGAAAATTTATTTTCTTTTATATTTGCCCTACACAAGAAAAAAAGAACCCTGCCGACAGTGATGGCGATGATGATGCTCCCACCAAGGATTCCTCCCTTTTATAAAATAATTTCTCTTAGACTTTGAGAAACTAATCACTGCTTTCTTATTGTAAATCGTCATCATTATTTATGTCTATCTTTCTTTTTTGTTGGCTGCTACCAACCATCAGATCAGTCTCGCTACCATTCCCACTTTTCTCTTTTTTATGAAAAGGAAGACGCAAACAATCATCGAAACAATGAGAACTCAAGTGAGTGATAAGGAGTGTAGCCTTTCTAAATAAAGGAGTATATGATAATTTGTAACTGTCACAAGGAAATAACCTGAATTTTTTCCATGTTCAGCTGGGCCGCAGAAGGGAGAAAATCTACGAGGAGTTGAAAAAAATATCCTCCTATAGTGGGACACCGTACCACAACATGCTCAAAATGGATCGTCTTCAATTACCTAAACACCACGATTTTTAATAAGAGCCAGTCACCTAAAAAAAGAGCAATTTCCCTCAATTCACATTCAGCTTTATTTTTACGGAATGGATTCCAACAACGTCGTGTGTGTGCGTGCACCGCTGCTAGTATTATCACTACAACAACAAACTCCTCGGCCTTCCCCTCTCTAGGAGTCCATCTACATTTTTTTATCTATTACTTATTTTATTAACCAACAAACCAACTTTAACCACAATCAATAAAGGAAAAAAAGCTGCAGCATTTTTTTAAATAAAAAAGAGAACTTTTTTTTCATTCTAAAACACATATGCCTATAATAATATTTTATCATATAGTAGTGCGGTGGTTCGGAATGATAAAAGTACAATAATTTCTGGTTCCGCTTCGTTGTCTATTTCGTACCATTCTCTCCTTCCAAAAATTACCCCTTTTGAATGGGATATTCAAACAAGATGAATTTGAGTCCCACCACTAAACTCCCGTCTTAAGAAAATGCTTGACAAAATGAAAGATGAGCATCGTCATCACCGTCTCGTGTGTTTTTAGCCTCTGCTCACATATTATGGAGGAGAGAGAGAGAGAATGGAGATGGGGAAAAGACAGATCCCATGTTGGTTCTATAGTATTACTTCAAGACAGATATTAATGAGACCGGCACCCCATCACCATCCTCCTCATTACTATCACCGTCCTCCATCCTCCTTTTACAAAGTCAGAATCAGATCCGAAGGAAATATAGTTTAGAGGAAACCACATATTTTTGTAATATTTCTTTTACGCTAGATTTTGCCACATGCAGAAATTCTTTAACCCTCAAGTGCAATTTAGCACTTGTCACATTACTTTTTCTTAGAGAGAGCAGCTCAGTACTTTCCCATTTCTCTAGGACTTGGCATAAGCACGGACACGGCGAGCAAGGAGAGAGGAAAAGAAACAGGTAACCGTTTCCCTAAATAATAATAACATGACACGACAGTGTAATAAAGTGACCATGGTATTTTTACTAGTCCTCCCGCAGCAGCAACTGATGGCAGGTACAACAGAAATGCATTCTTCCCTACGACGCGATAGATTCATGACTGCTGAGCTGTGTGAAAAGAAACCTTGCTCATTGTTGGTTCGAGGCCGAACAAGAAGAGTTTACACTAAATATTTACATGTATTTCGAGTAATGAACCAAGATTTAGTTTTATCACTGTGAAATACTCTGATGCGTTTTTCCTTGCTCACCCGCTGCCGCACCACGACCATCATTAAATAAAATGCGGCGTGGAAATTCTCCTATGCGAAAAAAAAATTATATATATCGCCGTAATAAGTAGTAAATATGAATTCCCGTCCGTCATTTTATCCCATTTTCGAAGAAATCATGAGATGATTATGGATTGAAAACATGCAAAGCTGAAAAAGCGGTATTGGTATGAGTACTGCAATATGGGGGAAAGTGAGATTTCTCGAATTATTTCCGAAAACGATGTATACGCGAAAAAAATAATTTAATAAAAGTCATCACATTATCTACTTCATCATGTTTTCCTAAAAATTTGATCCGTAGTAGACAGGGTTACTATTGAAGGGAGAAAAATGTTTGCCATTTCCGGTGATTATAAATGGGTCAAGAAAGTTGAGATTAAAAAAATCAAGGGAAGCGCTGAATACAAATATTTTTGCTACAGTACTAACACACCAGCCTAAAATTCCACTTTAGAATGTCTCAACCACCCTGGCAGCTCTAAAAATAATAAATCAAATGGCAAACAGGTAGCCAGTATTCTGCAAGAACAAAAATGTGCAAATTATCCATTTTATATTTTTGCTGGGATGCTGAACATGCAGAGAAACATGCACAGTCATGTAGCTGCTTTATGCCGCTGCCCCGGTTGTTCTATTCTTTGCATTTAAATTCACCGGCAGCAACATTTTTTTATTGAATAGGTTGCTGGCGCTCAGCAGCCGGTGGAAGGATTGCCACGCCTTATCATCAATAAAATAAGTTATCCCAGAACACACTCTTCTCATCCTTCTGTTTGCCACCACCAACAAGTATGACCATCATGATAGAACACGGCAGTAGCCACCAATGTACAATTTTGTAAATGCCCCCATACATTGTCATTATATGACGGAGCGAGTGCCCCTGCTGTTGTTACTGATCATGATGATAATAGTGGCGCTGTGAAAAGAGCTTGTTTATGCTCGACTTCTTCACCATTGACCATAGTCTCTATATAGCCCCACTCATTGCACACCTTTCTGTTGCTGCTCTCATTGTTACACTTTACATTTCCCTTTCCACTTTTTTTTTCACCGAAATTACACCGCTGCTCTCAACCCTTTCACAGTGCAAAGAAGGGATTTTTTGATTAAAAGACGATAACAGAGCTTAAGGTGTGTGCGAACGTGGGTGGCTTGCGTGGACGGCTAATCTCGATAACTCAATAGCAAATACTTTTCTTCGCCATTATCGCCGGTGAGATTTTAAAAAATGAGAAGCGAAATCCATCCCTGAATAATGCGATCAGATCAACAAGTCAGCAAGTGGCTGTATACGCATTTCATTTTATCCTCTATCCTTTTCCGATGAACCGACACAGGTATTGTTGGGAAATTGACCTGTAGCAGTTTTGACACCTGCTGTAAGGCGGATTATCTGTAGTGCCACGGCCAAAGCACACATTTTACATATGTTTTGTCATTTCTACTCGGGCAAAGTGAGAAAGGACGCTCATTACTGCAATGAATGGAAATGGACAGAGAGTCGTGGTTAGTAGTCGCATGCAGATATTTTTCTGGATTTAGGTGTTTGTTTATGAAGAAGGGAAGTGGAACTGATACCAATCTACAATTCTGCTCGGAAAATCAGGCTGTTTTTATGCGAACTTGCCTTCGTGTAACTACGGATGGAAGTGATGGATTGTTGTGATAAGCAAACCACTAAAAAGCACATTTATTTTTTTCTTTGCAAGCAAAAGCAACTTTAATAGAGCTGATGTCAAGCGTGGATGAAAAAATTCGTTGATGTTCCCAGCTGATAGAACGCCTTACCTTTCTTCACTCTGAGGTCAATGCAAGTAGAGGGTGACGTGATGGAACTGCTTCCCCACAAAAGAGAGTTCCAACTTGAGTAGCTGGAGGGAGAGGAGTCCTCCGAGTCTGACGTGGAATTGTCCATCATTAACGAGCTACCTTCGTCTTCAGGTGACTCGCAGTTGCGACGGGACCCATCGTCCGACTTGTTCACTGTCAAGTCAACTGGCTCCATTTGAATGGGCGGACACTCCGCCTAAAAATTGAAAAAAACAAGGAACACATTTAGACTAGAATAAATACAGATGCTGGAGAACGTCGACAAAACAGTTAACAGCTATAAATATAATTACTACGCTGTTTCCCACTCAATAGAAACATTACCAATAAATTCCAGTTTCCACAAATTATCATATCCTATTTTTACCTTTTCCTTGACAAATAGAAAATAACTAACTTAATTAGGTTTGAGAGGATAAAAGCCGTATTTAAAGCAGTATTTGAGTATAAGACCGACAAGAGCCACTTCGATCATGATGAGGCCTCTACAAACTAGTATACCATCCACAACAGCAAAGTGAAAGGATATTGGATTGAATTGAGTTTGTAAGCAAGCTTCCTGCACATTGATCATTTTATGTGTGCGATAATGTAAAAACTTGATAAATTTTCCGAACGGTTCCTTTATGAGTATAAAGAAGTTACAACCTACGCATAATTTATAATGGAAGCTTCCACAACTTGATTTGAGATCGCGGTAGAGTCTCTAATCGCATTAACAGCGAGTATTCTTTCGTTGTTTTTTTCTTTCCTACTCAATATGTTATTAAACATCCTCATTAGTTTGGAGGGAATTTATGGGAGATAATAATAACGAAGATGAACTTTCAGAAGTGAGCAGGTCGAAATGAAGTTGTCCTGTCAAAAAGTCCAATTTGCCTCCAACTTCCCCTCAATCCATATAAAATTGAGGGGAAGGAGACTCATTGTGTAAATTTAGAAAAAAGAATAACTTATTTTACGAGCGCATATAAGCAGTAAACGGTAGCAAAATAGCAACTGTCATATCTGCACGGTTGAGAATGCAAATGACATGAAATTCAATAGACTCAAAATTTCCTCTCACAGAGCAACAAAATAAAGTTAAATTAGTCAGGTGTAGAAAATAATGAGAAAAATAAACTTGTGCATATTCATGACAAGTACAAAAGGATGAAAATTTGTTACAGCTCTTCTTCTTATTCATTACACTCTTAAAAGAATCATTAAGGAAAAAGGCCTTTTTCTATAGCTTCAAAATGAACGCATCCTTGGGTTTATATATCAGCTATTTTTTAAGTTCTTTTTTGTAATTGATAACGTCAAGTTGGCTGCTTGCTTTGCATTAAAATATAAAGAAAAATGAGAAATATGCATGCACATGTTTTACTACTAGGACGGATCATAAAAGGGGTAAAAAGTGGACAAAAATGGAAAAGATGCTGTAAGGAGCAAGTTCTGATTGAATATATTTAATTTGTGTAGAAAGGATTAGAAGAGGAAAAATATTAAATGCGCATTTTTAATTTGGAAAAGTATATTTTCAGGTTTACCTTCATATATTAGAATATTTAAAGGTAGTCATGTGACTTTGTAATCGTGCTGAAAAAGTTGTCGGTGTAAATGTTCGACAAGTGCCACCTTGTCTTGTAGACAGAATTATACTTGCACATTCTTTTGGAGTGGTGGTGGCGATGCACTCATCTGCAAAAATCTGAGAGTTATTAGCGCACACTGCTAAACGGTGACGGCTATGAGGAACATGTGTCCATCCTCTTCTGCTCACTGCTCAGCCACGAAAAAAAACCTAATCATATCTGAAGGAATGGACAAGATGTATCGTGCAAATATCTGCATATATCTTTTCGCAAAATGGTTTTGAGAGCCACCTGCACACTCCAACTATACTCCCTCTTATTTGCAACCTGACAACTTGCTCACACTTTTTTTATGCTCGATATTGACAATTGCCTACACCTCGGTTGAGCTCTCGTGACTGTAACACCTACTTCTTAATTCCCCAGTGTGGCTTGGAATTAAAAAAAACCTTCCACATGCGTCAATCTGGTGTCAGTGGTGGTTCCATAATCCCAATTCATTTTTTTTTTTAAAAAAAGCTCGCTTCCTCTGTGCATTCCATACCTCTGACACGAATCACCTCGATTTCCCTAATCACCAAAGGAGCAACCTTCCTTCCTCCACTTCCATACCTTATGTTCGTAGCCAAACCTAAAAAAACTTTCCACTTGTTTGCATTTACAATTTCAGAGGAGCTCTTGAAGGAACGGCGACGCCTTTTAAGAAATTCAGTATTTGCAGTGTACGTATAGCATCCATCCCCCAGCCTGAAATATTTCTTGAACTATTAGTTAAGGTGTGTCTCTTGTGTTCTATGAAGCATTGAGTCCTTTCCCCTTTCTCAAACTTTATACCCAAGATAGGAACCAAAAAAACCTTCACCATACAAAACTCCATACCTACACACAACATTGTTCTAGAAATAATCACACAAATATGTGCATGAACAAACATGGATTTTTATATGATATTATGTGATGGAGCTAGTAATCGCTCCACACTCAGAAAGACGGGAGAGGGAACACTTCTTCTTCTCCACCACCGCACCAGACCACACCACCACCTTCTACACTCTATAACTACCACGCATGCATGCATACATTTATCATGCTTACAAGTTTCAAAAAAAATCTACACAATAATGTGAGCTCTCTAGCTTAAGCGTTTTTATAATGCATTGCATCACCATTCACCATGCATGACATGAAATAAAAAGCACCTATGCAATATGCCTAAACATCACCAAAGATACAAACATTTCATTTAACAACAGCAACAACACAAAAAAAAATTATCCATTCCATTTTTTCTCGTAAGATAGGACATCATCTTTTAACATCCTGCATAACTTTTCATTACATAAACCTTCTCAGACCCTACTTTACAATCGCAAGCAAGTCTATTCTCTGTCAGATCAAATTAAACTCAGAAAATAAAGGTGGACCTTTTCTCTTTATTTTGCTGTTATACGCTTGCCTCTTCACATCTCCTCCGTAATACATGACAATAAAAAAGAGTTTGTTTCTGTGGAGGCGTTTTTTCATCCTTGTCTTCTCCTCTCCATTGTCAGCAGCATATAGCAATGTGCTGAGAAGAAAGCCGTTTCTTTGTAACGCACTCTCCATTATTGCAACTCGTAGCTACAACTTATCGGAATAATTTGATTACGGATCAAGCTTCAGAGTTTAACAATAGCTTACCCTAGTTAGGTCACTTTTGCGAAATGAAAGAGGAAACAAAGTGAGTTGCGATAGATGTGATCGCAGCGCAAAAGCTACTTAAACTGAAGCTTAATACACGATGTAGAAGCCATGCAAACTTTTGTAGAAATCAAAGCTACGAACAAGTAGACCCGACTATGTTGATCCAGACGACAACTGCTACCACTTCAAAGCTTCAATGTCACTTCCAACATATCGTGGCAAGCGAAACGTATATTTTTTTTCTTGAAAAAAAAAGTTTTTTTTAAAAACCCAGCTGGGGGTTGTAGTGCCGTTTCCTCCCTCCACTCCACAGCCCACATTATGCGGTTCATGTAAAGTAAATGAGTAGCATTAATGAGTGTGGTTTAGCCGGTGTTTATTATGCGATTATGTATTATTTCGTTCTCCACTTTTTCATCATCTCGTCATGCTGAACCCAGAGAGTAAACACTCTTTCTTGATTTTATTTTTTTTCTCTTGAAATAATGCATGCATAATATAGGCCTACCCCACCCAATTCTAGGCTTGGCACTTAAGTTTCATACATGAGTGAGTTCAGACGATGAGAGGGAGAGAAGAGAGAGAATAGCTCTTCTCTTCTTCATTTTCTTCTTCTTCTTCTTCTTCTTCTTCAAATTCCCTTCTCATCACTTTTTTTTGAGAAAGGAAAAAAAGCTCCACTCAGTCTTTTTCTAGCTAAATATATACATTTGAAACTTGTAAATAATGTTCCCTAAATTATCATTATCATCATTCCTCTCACTCTTTGCTCATGTAGCCTCATCATCATCATCGTCATCATATCAATTACTTTAAATTCAATTCAACCGAGCGAGAGAGCGACCTCCCTTTCATACAAAGAAAAAAAGTGCTTTTCTTACATAAAAGAGTATATCATACATAATAAATATCACATCACACTAGAACACGCACATGAAACAGTCACTTCGTCGTGCAGATCAACACAGTGCAAATAATATTTCAAGAAATCCTCACACAACCCATAATATCCATCCGTTCAGAACATGAAAGCAGTCAACCAAACATGATAGTGCTTTTGTTATCCGCTCATCTGACCAGGAAAAAACACCTCTCCCACTTTTCCCCCTCACCTTAATCATTTCAGAACTAATAGACTCTATTTGCATTAAATAGAAATAAGTGGGCTTTTTTCATTCCGGCACACAGATACGTGTAGATCTTACCTATTCACTATACGTTATACTGCACAGCTCTTTTTTTAGTGGGGAAATTTTTTTTATAAGAAAAATTCATAATTTTTCAGCACTGTCATTCCTCACATTTCAAAAAAAAAAGTTGAAAGCAGTTATGTTAGCGAGTAAGTTAATGCACTTTACTTTTTTATGTACTATAGCAAAAATATACACTTTTTGTTCGGCTATGCACCTGCAGCAAATTGCAACTGGCAGGCGGAGGCACTTTTTTTTACTTCCAAAAGCCATTTCTATACATACCTTGCAAATTTACAATCTGAACCAAGTAGGAGTCGATCAATACAAAGCAGTTTTTAAAGATATACACCTTATTGATTTTTTTCCTGGTTGAAAAGCAAAACTCATTTTCCTTTCCTTGCATCAATATCATCACCCCTTAAAACTTTCATGTCATGAGCCAAAATAATCGAAAAAAAATCCACCTATTCCTCCTACTAAGGCCATATCATTAAGTCTTTCAGATAATAGCATGCTTTGCAACAAATATTCCTCCTAAGCTTATATATGGAGGAATCAAAGCAAAGGAAGAGCTGATCCTTTTGCATGAGTGAAAAAAAAATATATTCGCTTATTTCGCTTATCAGTTTGCAATCTTCAATTCATTTGATTCACAAGAAAAAATAATGTTCCCGATAGATATGTAATTGACAGTAAAATAAACATGAGCTGAAATAAAAATTAATTGAATCTGATAATCAAATGCCACACGCAGTTCATTTTGCTTACGTGGTTACAGCTATAAAAAAAGTATTTCGATTTTTATCCGCGCCCTCCCTTCTTCCGCTCGTTTTTTATGCAACCAAAAGAAAACTACCTGCTTTCCTGGTGCTGAGCTGGTTTACAACAACTTGAAATGGCGCTAATAAAAACGGAATACATGAGTCCTAATAGAATTAGTCTAGCGCTGTCAAAGTCCCACAAAAAATATGTGCAAAATGCTCGCGAGAGATTCACTCCAACTTTCCTTTTACACACTCCAGATTAATTTTGATTTGAGGTGCCACCGCCACCGCCACCGTGACCTTTTTTAGAAGGAGCCACTATAGTAAACAAAACTGATAGTGAATGACGTTGCAATTAAGCAAAATTGCATTAGTAGGTATGAAAATACAGAAGTAATAATAATATAATAACGCGTGATTCTCCTGAGAGCCTCCTCCTGCCCAAAGGAATCCTCGTTTAATGACAATTTGGAATAAGAGCCGTTAGTGATGGCGATGATGATGATGAGTATGACGACGATTGCCAGAGTCGATCTGGTTCAGGTTCGGCTCACTCATCTATTAAATAATGATGCTGACTTTTATTATCTCTTTTCCATAGCCCTCACAATCGAATCGTAATGAGAAGAGGATGACTACTTCTTCATCTCGTAGAAGACTGCACCTCTCACATTTTTTACATATTTTATTACAGCTCTTGTAAAGCGATACTGTTACACTGCAGCTCTGTCTAAAATGTTTGCTCTAGTGTGGGCAAAAATTTGTTATTAAAAAACGGACCTGTTTAATTTAGCATTAATTTTTTTCCGTCACAGCAAAAGAGAATCCTTTTTTCAGAGTTTATTAATATGTAAACAAGTTGGAGTAATTACACCTTTTCCGTGTACATTAAGAACAAGAAGACATGCTATGATGAGCATTCCTCTCCTTTGCATTTACACATTTTCTCAGAACACGTGAATGCTGGTTGATGAGTGAAGGTGGCAAAGATAATAATACTGCATGATTAACTTTATATTACAGAAAAAAAATTGTGAAGGTTGTAGTCATATATTTTATTTGGATTTTTATGGGAAATTCTACCTGCATTGCTAATTCAATGCAAGAAAACATCACGGTAGATGCTTTAACTTGGGCTGTTACTTGCAGTACAAAGAGATTCATGAAAACTTTAAAATATAAATTGCTGAAAAAAAATTGCAAAAATATACTGTTTGAATAATTATTGCACGAGTCTAAAATATTTGTTGTTTTCGTTCACTCTTACCTCTTTGGAGCTCATGTTAGGGCGTACAACACGATCGGTAGGCATCGGATCACAAATATTTTCAAAGGGCATAAATTTCGCGAGTTTTTTGTAGTTCTATTATACAGTTCAAGTTTTAACTGTACGGGAATCCATACTGTTGAAATGATCAATTTTTTTTCCACAGTGCACACACAAAACTCTCGGCGTGAGTCACTATGCACACCTTACAAATTTAAAAGAAAACGGAGATTTTTTTGATATTTGCAGATGATGATTTTAGTGCCACCTCCCAGCAGAGATTCTTTTAAATCCACTCCCTTTTCTCTTCACAATTGAGATCTGCAATGAAAGGGAAACGAGAAA
>JAHZND010003803.1:0-12193 GCA_027744115.1 Acrocyrtus sp. NNG-2020 | reverse complement strand
CGTGGAATTTAAAGGAGTGGGCTCTCCCGACAGCTCCAAATTACTTCTTTTAGGGTGACAACACTCACTCCAGCCGTCCCCGTATGAGAAAGCATGAATCAAGGATTTTAGCATTTTCCCACTCCACCTCGAAAGAGCTAAGCCGAGGGCTACTTAATCGTAGTCAATTTTTATTACCGGGAAACTACTCGGTGGAAATGACGGAGATGACGTCGTAAAAATGGACTGTCACTAGACTGACCTTCCCTGACCCGGAACAGACCTTCAAAGAAAATCTAATAATTTGGAATTAAAAGCATAAATGGGTCCTCGTATTCCTTTTAAGTCTTCTAAAAATAGATGCAGACCTAAATAGCGCATCCATAATGGCCCCCTCTACTTTCCATATGCTTGGTTCGTACTGAGAAGGGGAGAGATCTGTTGGCACGCTTGAACTGTAATTTTCTGTTGTGTCAACAAAACACTTCCAGCTCGCAAATTTTCAGCGCCGCTCTCGAGCAAGAGAGAGTGTGGAGAGTATAATGAGCTCCAATAACTTACAAGCTTACCGGAATTGAATTTTTTTTCTAGTGTGGACCATTGAAGCTTTCTCCATAGGCTACTACTACTTACTACAAAATGGTGCCCTCATTTCCATTTCCCATTCATGAAAGTATTTTTTCAGTTTACAAGCACACTACCGACACAGAGAAGTTGATACACTGAAGCAAGCTGGCCTGGCCCCTCAAAAATATTTTTCTCCTTTCACGCATACCAAAAGAGCTCAGCTCACGTCTACACTTAAAATTTTGCGTGGGCGGCCTAAAAACTTAATTTCCGTAGATATGAGCTCCCGTAACGGGAAGGGCATTGGATGCTCCTCTCTTGCCCAGCTGTAGCTGGATAGCCGCGCCTCATGAAAATTCCAAATAAATTGAGACGCGAGCACACAAGGACCAGTATCCTGTCCTCACCTTCATCTTCATCTCATCCAGGAAATATTATCATCATAATGGAAAGCTTACGCAAAAAATCCTCGCTAAATCCTTGCCCTTGATCCCTCACAAAGGCCGAGGAAAATCCTTTTGACACGGAAGGCGCTCTCACCTCCTTATATATGATCCGACGAGGAATGCATTTTAATAGGATAATGATACAGCCAAAATAAATTTTTTAGACGGAAAAACATTCACCTCTCATTTTTCACAAAAAATCAAAATCTCCTTTCTACAGGGATAAGGATAAGGAGGCTATTCGAGAAAAAATAAATTTTCTTTTCCCGTCGGGCGCTACTAACGCTCCCTCAGATCAATACGCTTTATACCAACATCAACAATCAATAATGAGGCATTGCAATATGCCAGCTCGTTTTAACTTTTTTTCCATCATTTTTCTTTTTTCCTTTATCGACAGCATACCGCACCAAAACAGGGTAAGTGCGGTGTGCTGTTCTTTCCTCTCTCCCTAAAAATATATATCACGCGGAAAACCGGGAGAGCGCACGGCAAGCCGCATACATCATCGGTGAAAGTTGAAAAAGCAGAGGAGTCAGCATGGAGCCCTTTACGAAAAAGCATGATGAGCCCCATCAAAGTTTTTTTTGCCACATTATCACCACTAAACCGCTGGAAAACCTCTAATGGCCAGAAGTGCCAAAAAACTGGCATAACAGGAAAAAGAGCAGAGAACCAACGCACCATGACCACCCATACTCCAGCAGTTCTTTTTTTTCTCCAGCCCTATCCGTGCAATATTCCCAGGAAAGGAGGTGCACCCACGTATATATTTTTTGTACGTGTGGATTCCAAAACAACTAATGATATTTTTCTTTGGTGGATAAAAGCAAACGGGCTGTTTAGTAAACTGAAAATCCGATAATCGATTAAGAAGCTGTAGGCACACCGCACACCGTGCAAAAACCAGTTTTCAAGGGAACGTATTGGAAGTGCTGATGAGCTGGAAAGAAGGAGAATTTAAAGGTAAAATGGGACTGTGCGAAGAGTGCTTGTGTGGTAGCGGCGCTATTTTTTCAGGGAAATATAACAGGACTGGCTATAAATGTTTAGGTATATCCTCTCGGTAAAGGTTCGTGTCATTCTGAAAAGGAAGAATGCTTACGACGTGATGAAGACGATAGTGGGATTTTTTATATAAAATATTTGGAGGAAAAAGTGTAAACAGAAAACAGGGGAAAATAGGCAAAGCGGATTAGTGGCTGCAGACTTTGTCTTTTTTGGCGGGGTACGTGACTTGCATATGGAGCGGAATATGTTTTTTTAAAAAGTGTGCGGACTTGTGGGAATGTACGGAGATGGGTGCAAATAGAAAAAATAGAATCAGCAAGAGCGGTAGAAGAGTGGGCTGCAATTTAGATTTATCACGGGCACTTTCGCAACAAATGCAATTAATTATTCATACGAGACTGTAATTAAGTATAGAATGGGAAGGGGTGTGCCGTTGGACGGGGAAATTGTTAGTTCGGTTTGTGGAGGGACAGGGAAAATTTGGGTTGAATAGAGACACTAAAAATATGCATTTCAGGGACGTGTAAAATCTGAAATGAATGGAATAGTGTAGCAAAAGGAATTTCGTTTTGAGCTTCCAAAATACTAGGCAATTAGTGACAATACTAAAAAGCCATCTTGGTTTGCATGTGTTCTAACGAACCACCAAATTGGATGGTTAACATGGCTGTAGTCATGGCCAAAACTAAATTGATTTCAGACACGTCGGAAAATGCATTGTGTGTAGAGAGAGAGAGAGAGAGTCGAATAGGAAAGATGCTTGCGAGCTGATTCCATTTTTAAACGAAATAAAAAACAGAACCAGGCTGCTTTACACTTTACAATCTTTTTCCACATACCTTGGTTGTATTTGCAGGCCGTGTTTACACTCAGCATTATTATGAGTTAATCAGAAAGTCTGTAATGGAGGTAAACAAGAGCGATGCATTTAACTATGGAATGATGGGAACAAAAAGGGGACAATAATGCCTGATTGGCCCAAATTATGGATTCCAGGTTATGGAGTGTTATGCAAATTCGAAGTGCGCGAGTGCGTACTCCAGCTTACTCCTTTGCTAATCAGTTTCCAACCGCCCAGAGGCAAAACCGGAAGCCATTCGAATATCTGTAAACTCGACTAAGTTTGTTGTCATCTTCTTCATAAACATCTATTGCTCATAAAATAAATTTTATGACGGCGTCTAAATCAACAAAACTATAAGCTAAACCATGATATAAAAATGTAACCATCTCTAACCTATAAGATTTCCGAATTTCAACTTTTTCTTTTTCGGAAAATAAGTTTTTGCGCAATAACACGGCCAAAATTACAAATGGTGGGTGGAAAGACACTACTATAACCAAATAATATGAATGGATATAGCTGACGTGAAAAGCATTTAGCGCAATCACGCTTACAAAAAATGCACTCTGGTTACGGAACAGTTCATCCACCGAGAAATGTGATGCGCGTTTACACTACCAGTCTTTTATAAAAAAGACTGCTCATTCCGTCCTTTCCCCAATTTCCCGTAAAATGGGTGCGCTAATGGATGACGACGTATTACGCAACACACCTTCAGAGCTTCTCCAGCCTCCCGTTTCTAGCAGAGGAGGAAGTAGAAGGTGATTGAGTGACGTTGCTCCGATAAGAAGTGAAATCTTACGCGGAAGTAAAAAAACAGGAGGAGTAGGAGTAGCGCAGAGTGACATCACTGACAACTTGCCGACATCTCCTGAAGAGGACAATGACAAGGACAACCTGGAAGGGATAAAAAACTATTTTTTCTAGAGGTAGGAAAAAAGCAGTAATGAGGACATTGGCATTTCTATATAAACACTGCTCCAATACATCATTGCCAGATTGACGGCTGGAATGAGGAGAGTCGCTTTGTTTGAGGATATCTCTTTTCACATTCTCTTCACATTTTCCTAACAAATGAGCACTATGTACTCCCACACACAACAACAAAAATGAAGCTTTTTAAACGAAAATGAGTAAGGATGCTATAATGAATCCAAAAATGATGTCAACTCTCCGTCATAACACATTCTTTGCTTTTTACGTAATATAAGCTGACATGAAAAAAGTTGTAAAGAAGCATCCCAAAAATATATTTTGTTCAGAGGAAAAAATGCAAATTCACTTTCATGTTATTTCTGCTTAAAACAAGCTCTTCCCCGGCACCCATTCCATATTCCATTTTGAAAAGTGAGAGCAAAAATAAAAGGTGAGAGGGAAAAATCATCTCGCAAATACATGAAATCCAATCTGGTTTCCGCCTCATAGGAAGCGGCATCCATAAAAAGGATCCCTCTCTATTTTCATAGTACATCAGCCCATTTTTTCTCACAAGTTCAGAGCTAAACTTTAGGGGAAAGTGGAGAAGAAAAAGTAGTCCGTTGTCAGCATCCGTTTAGATAGCTGATGTGGAGAGCACAGCGACATTTCCAGTCATCGGGAAAGGGAAAAAAATATTCTGTAATGGAATCCGATGTGCTCCTTCCATTTCCCTAGCATAATAGTCAGCATGACCGGTGTTGAGGAAGAAAAAAGGGGAAGAAGTGAATATTGTATGTACTCAATATGTCACGCTGCATTCACGCTCACTCACTCGAAAAGGGAAAGTCAGGAGATAGTGTGGGAGAAAATAGGAGAAGTCTTCAAAAAAAAGTTGTTTCTAGCGGGGAGAGTATTTTTTTGCGGTGTAAACAAATATACAGTAGTGTTCCCGTCCTATCCCATTTCGAACGGGAAACAAGACATGACAGGGACTAGAAGCATGCTGTGAAGGAGAGGGCTACATGCATTATTATGAGTGATCTTTTTATATTCCGTGAGTAGAAGGCGCAGTGGTAGCGCTGGTGGTGGCGGCGGTGATGATCATGATGACAGGAAAAAAAGAGTTTGGGAACCGGTTCTTAGTAATCCCGGTTTCCATTTCGCGAAATAAAGAAATCCAGATGCCTCCGAGCGAGCATGTGAACCTACTTTGGAGGAGGAAAGTGGAGAATGGCGAGCGGGTACGGTGTGGCAAAATGGCGAAATGGAAATGTAAGTGAAATATTAGCTTTCTGCGAGGATGAGGATTACACGTATGTAGGTACTTAGGTAGGACGGGAGTAGGAAGGGGAGAAGCCACGTTCAAGAATGAGAAAATATATTTCGCTTTGTGGACCACGACCAGAGAGGGAAATGTAACAATGGGATCATGCAATATAATGTTTCGCCTTGGAAAAGGTGAAATCACGGAAGGAAACAAATATTACTTTTTCTTGGACAAAATAAGAGAAAATTGGGAAATTCAAATAAACTTTTTATTTTGTGATGAGAGCTGCATAGCTGCAACTAAAAATAGTTAAAGTGAAATTTTCCAGGGCATAAATCAATAATGGCCCGGATTTGAGTTCAGTTTTTATTTCTAGCGTTATTTGAAGTGGGACTGATAAGCCAGCAAAAATCTCCAGTTTTCCACTCATAATGTACTCAAAAAGAGCAGCTTTTGGTGCAGGCTGGCGTGCTCCATCTCCAGTGCCATTTTTCCATTTTGGTATTGCTAGTGCGGGTTAAGCATTCCTTTAAAACCGGATGTAAGAGCAAAAAATGGACAATGAAAGGAGAGTACTCACTGCTCACGCTTTTTACGAGGGTAGCCCCATTTTCATCCTCCACAATGCTCACAATGCGTCATGGGATTGTACTATTGTAAACCCTTTTCCCCGTCAGAAAATTTTTTTGTAAGGGAAAAGCAGTTCAAAAAAGAATGTAAACTGGTTTGAAAAAAACTCGGATCTCGGACAAAGACCTTTATCACAGAGAAAGAGAAATCTCCCATCTCACTAGTGACTACTCACCATTCTCTCTTTTTACTTTTATGATTGTTGCTACTGCTGTAGCGTGCTTCCGAAACAAACCGCTTTTCCCAGCATATAAAAATCAGGCCGGTTGTATATTGCACGGAACATATGACGGCGGAAAAAAACATTTTTTTCTGTCCTATTTTATACGGCCTGGATCTGGATGTGAAGTGGAAGTAGATAGGTATATATTTGTAAAGGAAAAAATCAAATTGATTCCGTGCAATACACAAGCAAGCCGGCTGGGACGCCACAGAAGGGCTCAGCGATGCATAAATTTATCCAGTATGTAAACATCATACTGAAACACTCTGCTTTGCAAAAAAAAAGTTTTTTTTCTGCGAGCTCGTTTTCACGATTCGCAAGGAAGGAGTGCGCAACGAGGGAGACTGGGAATATGTATTTTTTACTTGGATTCATTTTGCTTTTTGCATTCCCCATCAGTTCTGGAATTTATTGGTGTGTGGAGTTGCCAGTGCCACTGACTCCTCACTACTCACTCCTCACTTGCCGCTGTTTACTAGGACTCTGTCGAAATAAAAAAAAGAATTGGGAAATGGAGGCTGGAGCTGAAAGGAAAGAGGAAAAACGTGAGCGGAGATGAAGTAGAAATATAAGGCATTTTTTGGGTGCTCCCCCGCTCCCACAGATGAATACGAAATATTTCGACAGAAGAAGAGAGACGAAGAGTGTGGTGGGAAAGCAGTGACGAAAGTCACTTTCACAAAATTATGCGCATGAATTGATCGAGTACCTACACAAGTTCAAACGGGAATGTCATGCATCACTACACCTCCGCGATAATCATCTCGCTGTGAATGCTCCAGAGCTGGAGAGCTCTCACAAAAATAAAGAGAATTATTCCTTCAAAAAATCGATACAATAGAGGTTACAAAATCCATTATCAGTTCTTTTTCCCGCTTCTTTTCCTATTCCATTTTTTTAGGTTTAAAAAAACTTAAACAGTGTTCATTTCTATTTAAAATGGCGGGAAACCCGTTTTCATATTTTTTGAGTTGCAATATAAACTATCTGGGCCACTTTTTGCAAGAAACGGAGAACATGGAAAACGGGATCATCTTGAAAGATAGGATTTCTCGAAGGAAGCTCTGAAGCTCCTCTTTTTCAACCGTAATCTTCTGTATAAATTTAGTATAATATTGTTCCGTGACCGTCATCATAATAGAAATATACGGAAACCTACCTAAAAACGAAAAATTCGTCGGGAGAGGTTCAAAAATAGGAAGAGGATGGAAGAGAGACAGGAAGGATTGCGAAAAAAACAGCTGGAGCGTCTTTTCATCCGTCGCTATAAAGAGAAAGCAATTCAATGCTCGTATTTCCCTTATGAATTTTTTTTCGGAAGAGAAAATGTATTACGTTCTCTTCCTCAACTTATCATAGAGAAACTGGCTGATCTTTTTTTCTCTTCTACTTGCTGTTCGTCCATAAAAGGAGGTTGAAAGGTATTTTTCAGATCGTAATAGCAATAGAACAGACATCCTCCCGAAAAAATATACATGGAATAACCGTGAGTAGTGAGAGGTATGGAAGTGAGTGAACAATGGAAATTTTTCGGCTCTCAGTCAGTCCGTCGTCTTCCCAGGAATATATCATTTCTCAGTTTTCTCACCCAATTTCTATTCCTCCCATGAAGCTGACCTAGGATTGAGCAAAAAAAGTGAAAGCCCAATTCCTTAAATACTTGTCTGGAAAGTCGGGAGAAGTCTGCCTCACAGCTCAGCGCTCCACTGCACTACGCTGCATTTTCTTTTTAAAAAAAACTTTGAGCTGGAGAGAGTAAAAAGACGAATGGGAATGGGAAATAGGAGAAATACGCAAACTTGAGGCTTTCATTGGTTCAGCTGGCGTAAAACAGCGGTTGTCTCCTATTTCATGTTTGAGGGCCTGAAACGGACTCACTTTTCCTCTTCCAGAGAAAATATATAATTTCCTTCTGGAAGAAGTGCATAGGCTTCAGAGTGGAACGCCAGAATAAAGCGAAATCCGTTTCAGAAGTTGGATTCGGCTTCTCATTCAGATGAAAACTCACAAGGAGGATGGAGAACGGAGGAAGTGAAGGATATACCCTAAAAATATAATTTTTTTTTTGAAGGAGGGCCTACTTTTCCCCTCTCAGCCTGATTGTGATTGTGGCGATGTGCAAGTTTTAAGATAGGCTCTGAGTTTCCCGTTCCGATTTTTGCACATTTTTCGCCGCGAGAGATGCTAGACGGTAGTGTTGGTCCTTGAAGAGGAGAGAGTGCGACGACAAGCACCAGGAGGAAAATAGGAGAGATGTACACTTAAAGGAAAAGGGAATGACATCAATTTTGCCATCCTTCTTTTCTTCCCTCCTCCAACTTTTTTCCCAAACTCGGCGTCCTCATTCCTCCTTCTTTTCAGGGATAGAAAGAGCAAACCAATACAAAAGTAGTCGGCTCCTTCGCTCTCTCCTCTCCTGTCAAATCTTCAGCTTGACATTTGAAATAAGAGTAAAATATAGGCAAAGATGGTTTTTGAGCGGGAAATAAAAAATCTTTTCTACCTGCTCTTCAAAAGACCTACCAGCCCTTTTGTTGGAGATCATACGGAAATGCGGAATCAAAACTTTAGCGATAAGGAATTACTTGAAAGTGAAAAAAGGCCGCAAAATGGCAATTCTCAGAGCACCGCATTTTCTCCCTCTTGTTTGCTCACATTTGGTAAGACCGAGAAAAAAGATATTTTTCGAGAGGAGAAGGAGGTAGTGCGCACAGAGGAAAAGGATTTTGTATTATCATAAAAAGAATTTTTTTTCGTGGACATTGTCTTTTCACCGTTCCCTCTTCCAGTAAAATAATCCCCTATTCATAATCATTTATATTGTTACATTGCAGGATATGACGGGAAATGTCCCGGTGGCGCATACATTCTTTTTCGCATTGTGGGAAGAGGTGAAAGGAGAAAAAATGATGAGGAGGGCAGAAAAGAAATATATAATCGCGAAATCCGCTTCTGCAAGAGAAAAAAATGCATCCATTTTTCATTTCCTTTCTTTAGAGAGTTTCCTAAAAAGAGCCTTTTTGAGTCCTTTTCTCTTTTTTTCTTCTCCAGTGCCATTCACCATTCCATTTTTTTACTGGAAGCGTACCTAGCCATCTCCCTCCTCTCCAGAAAGCATTTAACATGGCAAAATGAAAAAATAAATGGGGAATAGAATAGAAAATCCTTTCCATGATTGTACTCTTTTTTATCGCTTTTTCCCGCTGGAGCCTGGTCCGGGCAAGTGTGCCTGTCCGGCCTTGTCACACACTCAGCATGTGATGCAGTAGCTGGGGAAAAAGGTTGAATAAGTGGTTATAGCAGAGGCCACGAGCTTATCTCGTTGAAAACGAGGACGTGACTTAAAATCAATGAATGGGGAAGGGTAAAAAACGAAACTGAAATGGCAGCTGACAAACCAGCTCCAAATGAGAGAAAAAAAAAGTTTTCGTTTGACAATTTTCCCTTTCCTAGGAAAAAAAGCTGATGCGGTTAAACTGCTCCACAAAAAAATTTGGAATGGGGTAGTTATCATATTAGAAAAAGGATATATTGAATATATCCATTTCAGAAGGGATATGCGTGGCAGGTTCTGTATTTTTGCGAAAAGTAATTTTTTCGCACTCTCTTCCGGAAATGAGACTTCTGCCACCGGAACTAATGTGTAAAATTTATGGGACGGGAGATTGCTGATTCATTTCCGATCTAATTTTTCTTGTGTTTTTCTTCATCTTCCGTAATTTAGACTGCTCATTTATAGCAATTTTTTGGGAGGTAATTTTTTTTATTATTTTGTCGTCTGCTCATCGGGGCGGATATTAAAATGGAGTTTATTTGAACAACACTGAAGCTGCATTACTTTAATGAAATGTCACATGTTACATATTAATTAGCGGGTGAGTCTGAGACAAAAATTCAGTTTTGCGATACAGCTCACGTTTGTTTGACTATGGCTTAGGAGCGTATTTACTTAGTTTTATGATCACGTCACTCCTGCCAAAAATTAGAATGGGAATAGCCGAACATCTAGACAAGAAAATGAACTAATTTTTGTTCTGTCTCCAGTGACATCGGGTGAAAATGAAAACCCGATTACATTAATGTTTCGGATCCGACGCCAGGTGAAGTGGAGGCATATAGCAGATTGCTCCGCGGCAGCAAGAATTTGCACTATTCTATTTTGCAACTCTGTGGAAGTTTCTTTTCTGTACATTTGTAAAAAAATATGGCAAGGCGTGCTCAGCACATCACCAGCAGGCACGTACAGAGAAATGTACATGCCAAAGAAAATATTAAATATTACTGCGAAATGCTATTTGTATTTACATCATTTCCTAGATTACACTTTTCACCCATCCAGCCTGACTTTTTCCCTATTTTACCGAGACAGCCATACGCCACTCTACTTGCCTAATAGAAAGTTGGGCATATGGAAAATGCGAGACTGGAAAAAGGAGAAAAAAGTTTTCCATCATACAATTCACATTGGTATGCCAAATGGCGGTGGGATGCCGGTCACACGGCAGAAATTTTAATTTACGGTAAGTAAACACATTTCCATTTTTTAGTGCGGTAATAAATAATAGCATCCAAAAAATATAAGTTGGAAGGCAACATGACAAGCAATATTTCACCTCAAGTCAACCATTAGGATAAACGTGGTGAGCATACGCTTTCCGCAACTTTCTTTTTCCTAATGTCACTCCCACACCACTCTGTCCTTCACTCAGCTCCTAATGGCGGGATGACTAACCAAGTCACCCGTGCCGAAATGTGGTGCAGCCTTTTTCTTCTGCAGTGGAAGAAAATGCTCTTTTCTGTACCTGCAACCTGCTAACTATACCCTCCACAATTGCAACTTTTCCTCCTGGCAAAACCTTCCTCCTTGAAGAGCAATAACTGGAAATGATTGGATTATGCTGGGTCTTCTTTCAGAGAATTATATTTTTGAAGGAATATTCCAATTTTAGTAGTGCTGCGGAATTTTCCATTTTTGGGAGCAATTTAAAAGTGGCAATTTCATTTGTATGAGTGGTAGAGCTCCAAAAATAATTTAATTTTTTGGAGGTGTGAGGAAAATTTGACATTTACCAGAGCACTCAATATTTTTCGGGTGAGAATGGTAAAATGGCAAAATAAAAGGTGAGCTATCAATGCCCATTCTCCCAAAGTGGGAATGAGTGGGTTTCGGGAAAATGGAAAATATTTGAGAGGGGGAGGGCAAGTATGGACGAGCCCACTTTACTTTCACAGAGTCGGAAAGTGAAAAAAAAGTATCGATTTTACTCCGCTCACTGCTCAACTGCTCCCAGTTTACTTCCCTAATGACACTCACGACGGGGACGATGATGATGACGATCACTACCGCGAATATGGGACATTCCCCGGCACACTCATTTTTTTCAGTGTAATCAATTTTTAGCACGTTTTCTGTTGCATTTTACACAAAAAAGGAAAGTGAAGCACCCATCAACCCATAAAATCCAGTCCTGCCGCATTTCCCCGTCCCACGGAGTGAAAGCCTTTTTATGCTCCAGAGATGTAACAATCATATTTATAGATACTTTGTAAAGGTTACTCCTTTTTTATATCCTGCACAAGCCTCCCCAAATAATGGATTTTTCCAGGGGATATCCCCTACAACAATCTGCGTCATGTTAACATAATTTTTCTTTTCAAACTCACTTTTTACTGCTTATTCCTGTGGTTTTTATTTACTCTCATTTGGAAATAATGAGCTCCCATTTACTACAGAATTGACATAATTTAATTGCGCAACTAAGGAAAAACCGACTACCATTGGGTAACATCACAGAATTATCTTTTTCTTACGAAATCCCAAAAAAATCTTTTTATTATGGTGCCGGTTGGAAAACAATGGCAAAAGTTTTGCGCTATCTTCAATTTTTTCATATTTTTGGCAAAACTTTTCTGATTTGGAACGTTCAAATCCATTCTTTTGCTGTGGCAGTGACGCTCATTACGCATTCCGTTTCAGCTTGAATTTAGATTTAAGGTAAAAATAGCTGAATAAATTTTAAACTTTTTTCCATCCCTTACTTTTATGATTAAAGTAATGTCATCTTATTCCCAGCGAAAAATATATTCCTCTCCATCATTTCAAAGAATATCTACTCCATCTGCATATTTATTTTTTTTATTTGCGTTCTTGAGTTTTCCAGTGACTAGCAACCCACATCATGTTGCTGAATGTGAATGATCATCCCATTTTTTTGCTAGTGCAGAAAAAGCATACTTCCCCTTTCCATTATTTTCCAGAAGGAGGAAAAAAACCTTGGGGAAAGGATATTGGAAAAGTTTCTGGTAAG
>JAHZND010003802.1:0-10114 GCA_027744115.1 Acrocyrtus sp. NNG-2020 | reverse complement strand
ATAGCTGGAGTGTGGATTAGCGCCAGGTTTATAATCATAACAACATTAATTATTATTATTATTATTATTATTAGTGATTACTGATTAATGAACTATGACTATGACAATACAGTTTGATAAGTGTTCCCATATTCGGAAAATAAACTTTTATGCTGCGTGACTAGCGTGACTTTACAAGTGCATATATTGTAACGCATGCAAGTGTCTCTGGCAATGACATTTGGAAAGTCAAAATGCAAATTGAAAATTGCGCCGCGCAAATAGTCATGGTCTACGATATGAACGTGCTGATTACATACTCTGAAAAATTACGACATTAAATTTTATCTAAACACACGTTGCAAGTAGAGCATAAAAACTGTCGCTAGTAAAAGTAACGATGATGGATTTGTCAGATTTTGTCACTTTTTTCTCATTTATTACACAATTTTCTGATTTTATCAATTTATTCTTGTTTTACCTCACGTTGCGCGTTGATGTTCCATACTTATATTAGTGAAATATGATTGTCCTTTTAAAGATCTTTCTGCGTTAAAATGATATTATCGTAGTCATAGCAAAAAAAGACATCGTTTTTGGTACGAACAGTATTTTTCATTGAGTGCATTTGTATTATGGTATCAGCTCATTTGCTTGGCCAATCCTAAGAATAAACTTTAAGTTTAAAAGCGTTCGTTCTATTCATAGTTGCCCACGTTAGGCTTTGTTTACTTATAAAATTAGTTAAAATCATTTTCAAATATGAAGCAAATGCACCTATAATTGAGCTATGCCGGAAAAATTTTTTGAAATAAACTTTGGCGTCCTTATTTGTCATATTCCTGATACCATTTTTCAATCAATTTCACAAAATTGGAGCTTTGGAACTCAATGTTATAGGATAGAGCTGGCAGTTATTTCTTCGCTACTTTTTTTATTTAAATTACTTAAAAGAAATCGAAATGGTCTTGTAATAAATAATAGTTTAGAAAATAATCAGGATGGGAAGGAAGACAATGACATTCAAACTACATAATTAATTGAATGTCACTAACGACCACTTCGTAGTTTGTATTAGCATTATTAATTGAGCTGCTACACACTTTGTTCCTCCCTCCTGTAACGGTATGGTATAGTCTTATCAGATCCTTGTATATCATATTTTTTGTTGTAGTACGGAGCTATATCGTTAATCTCTTTTCCCTTTCACCTCTATCTACAACCAAATTCAAATATGCATTTATGGATGGATTATTCTTATCGTTTGTATCCCCATTCACCATTGGAAGACAGCCGCACCATTTTCTACCTATTATTTTACCTACCAAATAAAATTAATATGACCTTTGATTGTAAAACTGCGCATAAATCCCCATTCACCATTGAAAGACAGCCGCACCATTTTCTACCTATTATTTTACCTACCAAATAAAATTAATATGACCTTTGATTGTAAAACTGCGCATAAATTTAAATGTAAATTATTTTTTCTAGTTATAACTAAAACTAAAATTACCGGTTTGCAATCTCTAGTAAATAATTAATTTAAATAATGTACAACAGTATGAAAATAGCATCATTACCGGAAATATGTACCTAATTTTATTTGGGAAATTGGGACTGTGTTTTGCTTTTGCTACAATTGTAAAAAATTGAATTGGATTATTAATGACGGGCGGAGGTCTTTATCAGGCTGGCAACTGAAAACCTAAACTTTTTTCATTTTTGTAGCAACATTTACCCACCCTAGCTAAAAACCAAGAAAAGCACACGAGCAAATAATCAGCGCAGCACACGAGTTAGCTCCATCGCCACTGCATTGACTCCACGACACGCAGCCTGCTAGGAAGGGGGAAATGAGCGGGTTATTCTGGTTTCTGGTGTTTTTTCCTGTAAAAAAACCAAAACAAAAATCCGCTGACTTGATGACTTCACGAACGCATCACAGCACTGAAATGACTGAAGTGTTTCATTTCAGATAATAAAAAAACTATGCAACCAAACAGGGTCAAGTTGATAAATATTTATTTGTGTTCAGTATTTTGATAACTAACTTAAGTATGACGCTAACAAGATCTTCAAGGAGAAAAGTTGGTGCTAGAGCAACTAATAATAAAGTAGAAAATAGTAGATTTTCTAGTAGTAAGTCACCGGATAAAAGTGGGTTAGCGCCAATTAGGAAGAGCATTAGAAAACGATTAGTGAAAAGGCCTTATTCACCTCCTCCTAATAAGTGTGTCTCAAAAAATGACGCCTCCTCCTCCACTTCAAATCATAAAGTGGAGAAGAGGACTGTAGTGAAGAAACCAGTGACAAAACTGACAAAGAAGAAAACTGAAGAAAAGCCGTCCACGACTAGGAAAGCCAAAGATGCCATTCCGCAGGAGCAGAAGTCGAAGGGGAAAAGGGTTCAACAGGAAATTAAAAAAGTCAAGGAGAAAAATTTAAAGGTAGCGCCAACAAAACCGATTGTGGTGCCGGAGAAGTCTCGTAGTGTGAAGAAGAGAAGAAATGAGAGTGTCCAGGATAAGAAGGGCGAGGAGGAGGGAGAGACGGAGGTAGAGGGTGTAAGGGAGTCCGGTCCTGGTGCAAAGTCAAGTACTGAAAATGTTCAAATTGTCGATAAGTCTAAATCTTCAACGACGGTGACAGTAGTGTCGTGGAGGGAAAAGACAGCTGAGGTGGAAGTGGCGTCAACGGGACCTCTAAATAAATCTGTGTTACCGAAACCAACTGATCCCTTGTCAGTTCAAAGGGATAAGATGATTAGACTGAGGGATGCGCTGAGGAAAGTTATTGGAGAGGTTATCAATCAAGTTCAAAAAGTGGAGGAAATTGAAATAGTTGTTGGGGACCAAGGGGATAGAAAACGTATCGGAAGTGCAATGATGCCGTATTATAAAAGTGTGGAGAGGATATACGGTTATTTTGCAGAGGCTTATGGTGGTACTGATAAGAGACAAGGTCGGATTGGAGGTGGTGGGGGAAATAATGAGGTTCAAAGTGGTAGTTTAAATGCCGTATTGGCTGATCTTGGAAGGAGATATAGAAATTTAGTTATAACTGTTCTGTGGGGTTTTGGGGCAATCGTATGGAGGACGGGGGGAAGCAGTAATGTCTTTGTGGAGAGGGTAAAGGGATTTTTAGTGGAGTGTTTAAGGAGATTGGGATGGGTGGGTGGAGGAATTAGCAAGAGGAAGAGGAGAAGACGATTTCTAATGATGGAGTGGAAGGAGGAAAGTTACAGGCCGGCGTGCTATTTTGTTTGTAGTTTATTTGTTAAGGTGAGCCAAAAATTTTTTTAGATTTAGTATTATGTACTATATGTTAATTAAAATTTTATTTCATATTTAATTTGTTGCATTTAATTACTATTTTTATTTTGTGACAGTATCACTCAGACACGAATACATACATTCGACAAAATCAGCTGGGAGTTATGTACACCTTGGTGGAGACAGCGGCCGCTTCGGACAATGACGAGTTTTTGTCCCATGTTTTGGAGTATTGTAAAGACGCATTGTTGATTAGAATGAAGGATAGGTCAAGTGTTTGCAGGGCGAAGGCGATGAGCGTGCTTTGTGCATTGCTGAGGGTTCACGGTGCCGAAGAAAAAGTGATGAAGGAGTTAAAGTATTATACCAGGTATGACCCGAGTGCGGAGGTTAGAAGAATTGGGACGAGAGAGCTAAGCCGTGTCGGAAGGCTGAAGTTAAGGTTCTTCTTTGACCAGGCCTTTGATAAGGACTTTGGTGTACGGTTAGAGGCTTTCAAGGCAATGGGCTTGGAGACGGAAGAGGAAGAACCAAAATTTGAACAAAATGAGGATGAAGATGATATGAGGGATTCTGAGGAAGGGCAAGGGACTGTGGATTTAGAAAGCGAAGAAATAAAAAAGACAAAATTACGGTTGCTCAGAGATATGGATCAGTTAAGCAAGGAAAGACTTTGCAAGTTAGTCATGTGGGGAGCCTTTTACTCAGATGCGAAATGTGGGAGCTTTGTGAGGAATGTATTACTAAAAAAGTGGCTGACGGTGAGTTGTCGAGGAGATCTAGTGAGGTTTATTGGACACCTTGATCCTTTCGACAACTTGAGGACGGTTAATAGAATATTGGATCTAATGTTTAAAACTGGAGAGGGCGAGGGTGTGAGGTTAGTGGAGGAGGGGGTGGATTTGGATTTTGTGGGGATGTTGAAACAGGACATTATGGAAAAACGATGGAAAAATGTGAGTGTAGAGGGTATGGTGGGATGGCTAGGACTATGTAAGGCGAGCGAAGAGAGATATGAAGATGGTGATGACGCGAAGAGAAGGGGATTCTTAAGGTCGAAAGTGGTGCCAAGAGGAGATGAAATGGGAGAATTGCTTAGAGCTTTACATGACTGTGTCTTTTTGGAGCATCAGGAGGCGGAAAAGGAAGGGAGAGCGGAGGATGCAGGACCAATATTTTGTGTTGTGTTGGGGCTAGAAATTTGCAGATTTGTTGCATGGGAGGAAGCCGGAAGGTCAATATAAAAATATCCTATTCTTGTTTAAATCAATTAAAATTATTTTATGCTTTGCTTTATGCTGAATCAATTTAAAACAAATTCTCGTTTATTGTGCAGGAGACATATGAAAAGACAGATACAAAGTATTTTGCTGGATCCGATAATGGATGAGAGAATGCTAGTGGTGCAATCTATGAATGTACTACATCGGGATTTCACAGATGCGCAGGAATTCGAGGATGTTATGATGGAAGTGTTTCAAGATGTGTTCGATCCCGCGAGTGAATATAACCGAAGGTGGACAGGAGATAATAGCACAAAAGAGGAGAGATCTAGCGACGACTTCAATATGGACGATGTATACGATGAGCAGGAAAAGGAACCGGTAGTACCTCAGCTAACCAGGCTAAGGGAGAAGGTAAAAAACATAACAATTAGTTTTAGTACGAAACTATTTATTGCACCACTACAAATATTCTATACAATCGTATTTTTTCATGTTGGGATTACTTCAACTGTTTTCTTCCTTTTCAAAGCTGTGTGATTTGGCAATGACGAGATTTAACTTGACAAGGGAGAAGGAAGCACTTCTGAAGAATAACCAGGATACCGCAGTGATAAGCGAAAAACTTAAAAATATTATAGAAGAGCAGACTGATATTCAACAATTGCTGAAGGATCAAGAAAAGGAAATGGATATGAGGAAACTTAAATTATTGGAGATAGCAAGTAGAAGTTCAATGGTTTCAGAGGAGGATTCGCGTCCCAATACCAGGATGAGTGACATCGGCGGGGACGATGAGTCAATGACAAGTAGAAGAGGAAGCGGTGAGGAAACGAACTTAACCGGAGTGATTAGCACCGTGGAGGAAGGGCTGTCCAAGGGATTGTTTATGATAAATGGGTACATGGATCTGAAACCTGGGATGAGTCCTTTCATCAGAAATCTGTACGATAATTACGTCCTCCAATTTATGACAGAGAAGGATTCCAGTATACGAGTGTCTGTGATTCAACTAATAACCAGAGTAGCTATGATTGAAAAAAGAGAACTGAGAAGAGTAACGAATATCGTTATAAGGTGCCTAATTAGTAGTGATGTGGAAGCTGATTTAATTACAGTTGGCTTTAAATGTTTGGTGGATTTGCTGTTGGTGTACGAGTGGAGCGATTTCATGCTGAGTGAAGAGGAAATCGAGGAGGGAGCGGGGGAGGGAGATTTTAAAGTATCACATCCGTATTTTAATGGTAATAACTAGATAATGAATTTAAAAGTTGCTTTGACTTTTATATTTGTTAGAAAATTGTGGTAATTTTGATGTGTATTGTTTGACACAGATTACACAACATATCTTCAGATGATTCTAGATGACCCGAGAGTAACTTTCAGAAATTGCAGTCTGGACCAGATGCGAAGACTGTTTATAGACTTACTAACAAAAAAGTTTCCGCCCAGTAAATCCGCAGAAATTGTGGCGTCCGGTGCGTACGGGAAAATGATGACTGTTAAAAATCAAGGACTCCTCAAATTACTAGTGAGGGGAAAGTTAAGGGATCCGAGGATAGTTGCAGATGTACTGGGATTGTGGGTAAACAATGACTACAGTGGAACCAGTGTCTTGAGAGACTTGGAGTGTGTCCTAAAGTTATATGGAACATTTGAATGGTGGAAAGTTGGGGCAAGTGTAGAATTCAATGTTAGCAGCATTGTAGAAGAGGAGGAAGGGGAATATATGGATGACAGTACCAATGATGGAGAGGACAATGTTGAGGAGACGAGAAGACGAGATGAGGCCATGAGAGTGTTAGGAATTGCTGTTGCTGAGGCTGTTATCCGGCTATGTCAGGAAGTTACTAGGAAAGGCGGAGGAGGTGTGGGTGGAGGTATGGGTGGTAGTGGAGGTGGACTAGGCGGTGGAGATGGTGGGGTGGGATGGAGTGATAAGGAGGACAGTATCGGAGTTGTAGTTAAGTTCATTTCGTACTTTTTAGGATTTTTGGATAGAAAAGACCAGGTAATTATATAGTTTTAAGGAATTTATTTAAGTAAATATTTTACTGATACTTTTGAATAAGTTGGAAATTAAGTATGTGTTTTTATTTATGCAGCCACTTATGCGCACGATGGCGTGTACTATCCTTCACCCTGTTGTCGAGTATCCTACCCGTTCCCACAATAATCTACTGGTCCGATGCGCATCCAGGATCCCCATAACAAATTTTAAAAGCGCTAGACTAGTAGTCCGGGCTATCGGAAGCATTTTCCATGGGATGCGAAATCATCCTAGCACAAATTCTGTGTTGAATACTTTAAAAGAGCTAACCTTTTTCTTCAAAAAATTAAAGAGAGTTTTTGGTGATAATATTGGAGAAGGCCTTGAGGGAATATTGGAATGGGAGAGAGGTGCAAAGAGGAGAGGGGATGACTGGGCTGACGAATTTACTGAGGATGAGGACGACGAGGACATTGAAAGAAGAGAACCTGCATGTGGAGGCGGGGATGTACGATTTACGAGTAGCAGTAGTAGCGAAGATGATGACGATGGCGGGGGAGAATGACGACAAATTAGGCGTATGCCTAAATTCTACGTAGAATTTAAATCTAATTTTAGCATTTTTAACTTTAGGTTGATTACCTAGTAAAATTTAATTTATTATTGGAAAAAGCAATAATTTATTACGTGAATATAAATAACGCAACTGTACACAACTATTTGCTCAAGTTTAACATTTTTAGTATGCCTTAACTTAATTTTTAGCGCGTAGATTAGCAATTAGCATATAGTAGATTTTCTAACAGAGAGCTGAGTAAAACGCAAATTTTGTATTATTCGTTCATTGTTTTTTGTTAAACTTACCAGTATAAATGTTCGTACTCGTTGTCGTCTCATCTCACCTAGAAAGTTCAAACCCCAATATTGACATATTAATGTTGAAGAATAAAGAAGTTTGTAAACCTCAGTAAGTTTCTTCCCTGTTGTTACAGCACAGTATTACCATCCTGAACTGACAAATAAAAATAAAATCTCATTCCTGAAAAAAAGACTATTACATTAAAAAACTACAAAACTGTAACATTGTCATGTAAAATGTACCAAGTGGCAGGTGAAGGTGACTACTATATTTTGTACTTATAGAGTTTATGTCATGTACTAAATTAAATTCCTATTAGAAAAATGAGTCCGGCCAGACGATTTTTGAAGAGGAAAATAATGGTTTTAAAAAATACATACTTACATCCGGATACATAATTTAAAAACGTACCTCTGTAAATTTTACATTTCAACGTTCAAGGAATTACTATTTGTACACGAGTACACATTGTGTCAACGCGATTGCTAAATGATTATTTCATAAAAAGCACGCATGGTAAAAATTATAATATGAATTATTATTAGGTAAGCTACAGCAGTTATTTACCATTCCATTACTGTAATGAGCTTAGGTAAGCACATCTATTGTATTCACCCGTACATCTCACTTTACCCCAAACGTGTCAATTTTGAAAGGAGAAAATGCGCTAGCAAGAAGGATAGTGGAATACACAGAGCTACCAGTAGAGTAGGAGTAGGCCAATGCAATGCAGAATGTAAACAAAAGTCAGGCAGCTCCATCCACCACCACCACAGTGGGAGTAAAAGTAAAACTAAGTGTTTTTTTAATAAATTGAACTGAAGTTTTTAATTTTAATATTAATTATTCACTATGGTGGATTAAGCGTTATAACTAAAGCAGTGAAACTAATTCAAATCGGCATTTTTTGGTTATGGCTGACGGCTGATTAGCAGAATGATACTCTTATCACATTAAGCAGCAGTCAGTCATTTCATTACGAGTTAAATTAAACTGTTCTTTCAAAGCTGAACATTTAATTTCAAATCTGGAGCAAGTAAGTAAGTATTCCTTAAAAGGTTCCTACATAGTTACAATTAATGTACTGTCACTCTTTAATTTAATCTGGCTGGGGCTTGGGTTAACCGTCTTATCTCGATACTGATTTATAAAGGGCAGAATTGTAGTAGATAATACAATAGCCTTTCTGATGAGATATGGGAAGTGCGAATAATATTTTATTAATTAAATTTTATTTGTATGAATTTAATTAAAATTAAGGAAAGCCGACAAGGTGTCCTCAGCAAAATGGCGTTTCCTATAAGAGGGGACGAAGCATCAAGGAAGAAGTCAATAGTTATTATGGACATGCCGTTGGAGTTTATAAATCGAGATGTACTGAAGACACATTTCGAACAATTTGGAACAGTAGAGAGACTTGCGTGTAGCGTGTCTAAGAAATATGCAGTGATTCATTTTAGTACAGCGGTAAGTACATATTTTCCTTTGCTATTATTTTTACAATTGTACGTTTTATGTAACATGTATGTTCATTTAATTAAGTATTATTCTGTTTTAATAGCCGACGATTCATTACGTCTCTATGTTGTTATTAATCAATTAGTTAATGTGTAAAATTAAATTATTGACTTTTTAGGAAGAGGCTGAAAATGCAGCTGCACGGGGAGCGGTAATTAGACCAGATGCACCTCGGTTAAAAATAGTCAACAGAAGCATTGCAGTTGGTCACAGTTCTCCGACACCAGCCGCACCAGTAGCAGCCCCAGCCCCCTCACCAAGACTTGTAACAAGAAGAAAAATAATTAGAAATTTTAACTCATCGAGTTCCAATGAAGGCGCATTTTCTACACAGCAGCCTTCAGGTGCGGTTCTTCAGTCAGCCCGTCAAGAAACTGCAACTTCTGCATCTTCATCTTCCCACCATCCTTTAAGAACCGACGGTCCCCTCCGATCATCCATAAAAATTTCTCGCCCGTCTCCATTTCTTCGGAAGAGACCTTCTTTTGGAGACAAGACAGGAAAACCTGTAGGACCATCTGGTGCAAAGAACCCATTTTCCCTCCCTCCTAGAAGTAAGCTGACTCTGGACAGAAGAATAAAAACTAGTCCCGCCGGAAGCAGTAGTACTGCGGCATCTACTTCATCTTCTTTTGTCAGGGATGGTGGCGCAAGACCACAGCCTACAACTTCGAAGAAAAGTGGAGCTTTATCAGAAACATTTATTCAACAGGGCAATTCAAGCCCAGCCACAGTTCAGAAAGTTACAGTTACAGACAATTCGTTACATATAGATTCTACTCCACCGGCACCCGCAGTCTCCGTTGTTGTGGATATCGATGAAACAACGGAAGATGCCACTGTAAATGATGAAAATGAACGTGGACATGCCACGGAGGATGAGGAGAACGACGACAACGATGAAATTATTGCGGAAGGTGAAACTCACGATACAGCAGAAGTAACTACAGAGGAAGAAGGAGAGATTTTATGGCGCATTCGAAAGCCCTCTGAAACGTGCAGCGCCTGCAGCACCTAGCGTTTTCTCGAACTCTAACTCAACTGGATTATTTACGTTCAAACCAGATGCGGGTGCAGGCACAGGTGCCGAACAAACTTCATCCTTTAAGTTGCCTTTTACCTCTCCCTTTTCAAGTCCAAGTGGGAGTAGTCCGTTCTCATCTTCAACGTTTGGAGGCACTTTTGGAGGTTCTACTACATCCACCGGTATCCCTAAAGCAGAATCATTACCAGGAGCGACAGTTTCTCAGCCAGAGCCGGCAAATTCAAG
>JAHZND010003801.1:0-28354 GCA_027744115.1 Acrocyrtus sp. NNG-2020 | reverse complement strand
GTCTGACAAAATAAAATCTGGTTCATTGCAAAACCTGACTCGTATACATTCTGTAATATTTTCAAATATTTTCGTCTTACTATTTGGGTGGCTGGCTGTTGAGTGGCAAAAAGAGTAAGAATTTGAGAAACTACAATAGATTTAACGTTCGCCAAATTTGGAACACCTAACCTTGGAACCTACACCTTGAAGATGTCAGAAATGCCAAAGAGTAGGTAGGTAGGCATCCTAAAGCAAAATTGAAGACTGGGAGAATGCTTTTTATATATCTGCGCATTTGAGCTTAATTAAAAATCAGATAAAAATTAGCTTTCTAGCTCTATCCCTATACTAATAAATCACGCCAATTTAAATAAAATAGTTTCTACTCCTTGCATTGGGCCGATTACAAGTCAGGTTTCATCGATATGGCCAGTTCTTAGTAACCACTAAAACCATTAGCTAAACATTACTGTTTTCGACTCTGTTACCTTCTTCCTCTTCCTCCTCCAGTTGGCGAAATACTCTTGCTCTAAGACGAGGATCTGAAATAGTGATCCGGCCTTGTTGTCTGTAGTCGGGATTTTGTTGGTCAGTAGGCCATTGGACATTTCCTGGCCGAAAAGTCGTCCGTTCGGCACCAGATCTGCTGTGAAAATTTACTGTTTCCTCTTTCACATCTCTTGACATTCCCGTTTCAGCTATGGATAACCGTTGCACTTCCCGGTTATTGGGACGAATTGATGTTTTTCTTTCATAAAATTCAGCTGGTAAATATGATTTCGGCGAAGGGCGTTGTGAAATCTGGACAGTTGTTATGGGCTGCTCATTGCTACGGCTAGTTCCTTGGCCAGAGCTGCAGGCTGTTGAAGACGTAGCACGTGCAGATGACCCAATATTCTCCCTTGGAAACCGTTTGCTACTTGATGATGACGACGTACAAGTAGAACTAGGTACACTTCCGCTAGCGTTTCCTTGTCGTCCACCTACAAAGTTTTAATTTTTCATGTTATTCACTGTAGCAACTTGGAACACTTTGACTACTACAGGAAAAGTAGCATTAGGTACGCAGTAGGTAATAATAAAAGAGATACATGCAAAAATTGTGTCAATCGTTCAGGAATTTTATTAAACGTCTTAGTCGTTAAATTTCAGTCGAATTGGCGAATCTAAATATTTTTAAAAAATTCCGGGAATTTTTTAGTCCTTATAATCTTCGTATACCACGATGCCAATCGACCAGACATTTACTCTATGAATTTTCTCTCAAAATGCCCCCATTTGGAGATATGCCACTTTGAATTTCCGCTGAATTATAGAGGACTGATTCCGTTTGGGTCATGTCATTGGGGTGTTACTGCATTTTCGAACTTTTAAAACTCGCTCTACTTCGAAACACATTTTATGCTAACTTAATACTAATAGTGCATCGTATTTCTTAACCTTAAGATTCCTGATTGATTGACACTATTTTCATATGATGTTATCTTTAATTCAACCGAGTCGTAGCATTTTCTGAATATTACTTGGACCTGGCTGAGGATTAGTTCCTTGTAAATTTCTTTGACTACTAAAAGATGAAGCATCAGATGGCCCTGACCATTCTCTCATCTGCGACTCCTGTACTTTTTTGAGTTCCTCAAAAAAGAAAAGGTAAAGCCATTGGTCGCTCGCTACTTCTTTTGCGAATGCGTGGTCGCTCATTCTTGAAAAGTGAACTAATTTTTTTGATCTAGTCTGCACAAAGCCGGTTAGCCTATTGCTCAGAAAGGTTTTCTGGTGCTCGTCGCAGCACTGGTAGATGTAACGCACTTCTTCACGCCGCCAGTAAACAGCTTCGGGGTGATGAAAGTTTACGTGGGGGTTACGAGAAGCGGGTCGGTGTTGTCCAGTTTCTGGTCCTCGAAAGGTACTGCTTCTACCACCGAAACGAGCAGCATGGCCAGCCCAGTGCTGCGCATAAAGGTATCTAGCGTGCTCGTTACTCCATGGGGATGGACCGGGATCCTGCAAACCCCTTTGGGAATTGCCAGCTGGTTCGTTTTGATAAGCGTGAACCGGGTTAGGCTGGTAATGATTAAATTGTTCTTGTGATTGATTTCTTGCTCCTCTATCATTATATTGTTCCTGGTGGCCCATGCCGACGTTTACCCCCGGCTGGACTGGAACCAGCTCTCCACTCGTAGGGACATTCTCAGGGCTAATACTCAACTCTTCAGGTGGCGGTTCATATGTTATTAGTCGTACTGGTGGAATTTTCAGATCTTTAAGGACCCATTGTATCTCTTCTTCTATTGGAGGTTCCTGCTGCACATTACCCCGATTAGCATCATCCAATTTACAAGTTGCTTCTGGTACTTCTGGCGTTGTAGGACGCGCTTTCTGTGGATCTGCATCACTCCGTCGATCTTCAATTTGAAGCGGCATCGGCGACAAAGCTCGAGTATTTGAACGCTCTCGAGAAGCTGCTCTATCGGTTTCCGTTCGGTTAGTCCGTTTTTCGTTGTTGCGATCGTCTTTGGTCTTTCGCAATGGCCCTAGTTCAGAAAAGAGAAAAGGCCTAAATTATCCCAAATATTTATATGCTTTTAATTCAAAAAATTCAAAAAAGTAACTCAGAAAAAATTCAGCAAATAAATTTGCTCTGTACGCTTTTCTGTAAAAACCTACATTTGAGGCTTTTTGACGTTAATTTAATTTAATTAGGGTACTTTTTCCACCCCTTACTATGTAATAAGAATACACGTAATAGGAAGTTTTTTATTTAGTGGTAGACACTGACGCACCACGTTGTTCGTGATAATGGCGGCTTTCCTGTGATCTTCTATGGTGACCACGATCCGCTCGATCCACATCTCTTTGGGGCTTGGGACTTCGGCTTCGTCGCATTCGTTTGTCAGAGCAGCTCTGCTTTTGATGCTCGTACTTGTCGCGACGGCTCCTGCCCACGGCTTCCTGCCTGTCCGCTCGCGAGTCGCTTCTCTTCCTGTTATGCTCTCTACTCTTGGAACGTTTCCTTGGCAAATTCGATGCCGCTCGTGAGCTTGCTTCATTTTCAAAACGGGATTTCGAAGGTTTATTTGGAGCAAAGTTAACCGCAATGCCACTTCGTGTACGGAAGCTGTCCCTATCGTCAGACTTCTTTTCCTTACCTTTGGCATCCTTTCTCTCTCTGGATTTTTGGTGATGTCTCTTGCTGCTAATGTTTAACTCCGGTCCTTTCTTATCTTGTTGATTGTCTTCGTTATCACTTTTATGATCTTCTCCCTTTTTTAACTTCTCGTTTTCACCTTCTTGATTAGACGCCATGTTTGGAACGAGGGTAGTCTTGGAGGGAAAGGATGCTGCGAAATAAAAACGACTTGGACAAAACTTAAAGTGTCTATAAACTTGTATAAATTGTTAACGGTTAGTTGCACGTATTACTTTTTTTGTGACCCTTTCTAACAGAAATGACCCAGTAAAGTTGAAACGGAGCGGCAAAAGGGCTCTGACGGAACCTTTTCAATCTTCAGTCTTTCGTGTCTCTGCAGTTTTTTGGCAGTCTACGTGAAAGTAATGAAAATCAAACAAAACTCAATATTAGATTAAAAGCGGAGGGGCCAATTGATTTGTACTTGCGAACAGAGAAAAATCGCCTGCACTAACTATTGTTTGCCGAGGTTATTGACGTTTGAGCTGAATATTAAATTCCTATTTAAAAAAAGCACTTTGCATTGTTAAATTATATTAAGCGGGGCGATTTTTACCGTTTTTTTAATACTGGTATATTGGCGGTAATTTAAACCGAAAAACATTGTGTTTCTGACCCAAATAACGGCAGAAACACCTCTACCGATTCCTATGTAAAATATGACTACCTCCGCTTCACAAATAACCTGTCAAAACTTTCTCTTTGATCACATTAACAATGAGTATTCATATGTTGCTTTGTCTAATTCACCCCAAGCTCTGGTAGACCCAGTAGGTAAAAGCAAGCGCTGGACTGAGAAATCGTTATAGTAGTACACTATACAGGTTATTTCCTATTCCTATCCTCTGAAAAAAATATATTTCAACTTAATTTAAAATGTTTATAAGATACTCCGGATTTTAGAAGAATCGTAAAATGATTGATGCAATATTTTACAAGAGATTTTACCCACAAAGCTCCCTATCCGATTTGTTACCCCGCCCCGCAGCAGTTGGGTTCTAATACAGTGGGCTCTGTAAATTATATAAAAATAAAAATCAATTAACTTGTCTGAACTACAATAAATAAGAATGAATTTATAAGAAAAGCTTAATAACTTCAAGATAAAATTGCACGTAATACACTCACCAGTACAACTACAGGTAAGTTTGGCCTTCGTCACTTTTTTTTAGAAAGTTGAATATTAAAAAGATTAAATTTGAAGAGACGGCAGAGCGCACATACAAGATGTACACGAAATCAAAGAATTATTACCTAATACCAATTATTTAACTTGGAGCACAAATCACAAATTTGAGACGGGCTTTGGTAAATACGGAATGAAATAGCTACTTTTATTAGCAGGCAGTAAATTTACTAACTAACTACAACATTCACAGAGCTGGTATGAAGAATAAAAAGTGGCTACGTGTAAAATTGGAGCTTCGCAAAAATAGAAACTAATGAACCGAACAATTAACCATACGAATGGTTTTGGCGAGCGTCACGTAGTCCATTTCATGAAGGATATAGTTTATTGCTTCATGAGTTATTACAAAGAAATTGCTTCAGTTCACCTTAAAATGTTTCATAATGCCCCAGCGTACTATTGAAATCGAGCTGAGAACAATAGGACAATCAAACAGTTCGAGGTATTATGTAGAATTGTCGGAACGGTAGGTCACTAACTTATATTCTATTTTCGTTTCTCATATAACCTGACACTAATGTACAAAATTAAGAATGCGCTTTTTTGGGTATTATAAATTGCATTGAATAAGATGCAAGATGAATTTATGTGATGAACTTTAGTATCTATGATTTCTCAAGAGGATGATCAAAAAATGTGAAAGATTTATATGTCCCAAATTGCTCAAACAATTTATTTTCTTACATCCCCTGCCCTGTAAAAAATACATGCATCCATAATTCCAGAAAAGGATTTATGCCGAATTTTTCCATGCTGTAACGCTCCTACACCTATATGTCTCCATTTAGCAAGAGCCACTGCTAGCATATTTCGCCCGGCCGCCGGTTTATGATGTGCATCTTTGTCTGGCATTACAGGAAAAAAAGTCAAGTTTGACGCCGCAAATAGTAAATAAGCATGTATGCATATCATCATTAGAGAGAGCCTATGCTTTTTCTTATCACCGCCTTTCTTTTTAATGACAAGCCTTTTCTTCTGATTCTGTAAAAATAATGGTGTACGTGACGATAAGTCAGATTAGCGACGATTCACGCTGGCTATTTTACACGAATTGGCTTAATGGCAATGGTCACGGATTAAAGGGATTGTCTATTAAATTACTGGTGTAGATGTCAACTGCCTGCAACTGATCAGCCAGTTTTAAAGGAGTATGTGAGACAAGTGCCATTTAAGGTACATAAAAATGCGTGCAGATTGCTAATTTAGAATATAAATTATGTAAAATGCAGATGTTTGTAGCTAGGTCATAAAAAATAATTCGGTAATTTCTGAAATGGACATTTATTCCGACTATTCGCTGGTTTCGTCATTTCATTTCTTTTAATAGATTATTGCAACTGTAACCTTCGAAATATACCTATGCAGTGTTTCGACAGGCTATAAAATATCTTAATTAAAAAGTTTTCAAGATCACCCACTGAGCATTTTTTCATGTACCATTTGAGACTTTAATTTTGATGCGAATGTGTATGAAATGCTTGCTTTTGAGTCATTTGCTATATATGATTTTGAGTAATTGAAGACAGTGCACTTGTGGGCAAGCTCTATGAAAACAGTTGCTTTCTTTTATTATAGGGATTATAGGTAGGATGGTGTTGTAGGTAGCTGCTCCACAAATATTCGTTTTGCCATTATTGGACATTTTGTCAGTGTCCATGAAAATGCAGCATAAAATCTGGAAGATATTCTCAAATATCTTATTAGTATACCAGTACAAGGGAGCTTTTGTGCCTTTTCTAGCTCATGAAAGATCCAGCACGGTGTCATGTAGTAGGTGCTAGCATGAAAGAGTAAATGTGTGATGGCAGTGACGCAATCTCATAAAGCTTGATCTTGTACGGAACGAACGTGTATGCTATGATATGCTGAATTTCTCAAAGTTTATCCCTTTTCCAGTAGTTCCACTAGTGTATGGGACTAGTTCTACGTGACACCTCCGTATTTTGATTTAGAGTCCACATCAAAAATGAAAATGATACTTAGCAAGGTGCGCAGAAGGGTATAGTGTCCCATTCAAAGAAGCTGAAAAAGTACGTGTGTGCCCCAAAATGGAAATTGCATAATCATAATTCCGAATGTTATATGTCCCTAGTGGTGAGCTGATAAGAGACAGCTTTTCGGAGTAATGGCGTTTCTTGGCTACTTATCCATTACAGGAGTAGAGCGTTGCGGGTGGAGTTACTTCTTCCTGTCATTAAAAGTATATGATGTCCTTCCATAGCTCCGTGCTTATCCGTGTCCACATATGCCCTCTGTGTAGAATGACGTAAAGATGAAGTGTACGGACTTTGAAAGTACGTGCTGAAATTGTAAAGAGTCTTTTCTATTTTTTCAGGCAATGCACTATCTGCATAACAGTGAAATCCGCTCCCATGGGAATCTGAAATCCAGCAACTGTGTTGTTGACTCCCGCTTTGTCCTCAAAGTCGCTGACTTTGGACTTCACTCAATTCGTGGTGTTCCCGAGGATGCTGAGGACCGTGACTCGTATGCCTACTGGAGAAGTAAGTGTGTTGCGTACTTGCCAATCCCACACACTAATACAAATGGCGCTAATAATTTATAATTATTATTAATGTGCTACCCCATCATCTATAACTATTTTATCGCTACAATTCCTGAGATATGAAAACTTCAACTTCCGCCCTCAACTTCTACATTAAAATTCCAGACACTTTTACTATTATAACGTTTCGTTGTACCCTTTCCCCTGCCAATTTCCAAATAAAGGGAAGGTATATAGCAATAAAAATGAGTTATGAGCATTCAGGGAGAAAAGATATAGTCACTGGAAGGGCTTAGTTCGTTCGTTTAGTTCCACAATGAGGGAAAGGATTACTCATCTCACTTACAGTACTGTCAAATTCACTTCCTGTTTTTACACTTTTGTTGTGAGCAAAGTCCTTGGGCAACTGAAAAGGGCTGTATGAGAAATACATCTTTTCGCGAAAAATAATAGGGGATGGGGCAAGTAAATGTAGAAGTGGGTATGTGAATGATGATGATACTAAAACCATTACATTAGTTGTAGGTGAAGGGCTTAAATCTTCACGGCTATTCAGGAAAGAGCAAGTGACTACGTGAAAGCAATATTGAAATTGTACAATGCTGAGTATAGTCTGAATGTGAGTAAAGTAGCTTTGGAGGGAATAATGTAGCAGCGTCTTCACAACTTAATACATACATACTAAATTTTCCTTTATGAGCAAGGAAATCTATTCATTCTAGGAAAATTATGGACTGCTCCGGAACTTCTCCGTATGGAAAATCTACCTCCAGAAGGAACCCAACGAGGGGATGTTTACTCCTTTTCCATTATTGTTCACGAAATCGCTGCTCGACAAGGTCCTTTTTATACTGTGGAGGAACTCACGCCGGAAGGTAATCTTTTGTGACAATTGACACCATTTTCCTTTCATACTTGTAGCTTCCCTGACTACCACTCTCTCCCTGTTTCCCTCTTGCACAATCCATATTGGGATTAGCTTATATAAAGTGGTGAAATGTAGGCTGATGGAGGAAACCACCAAACGAACGAAATTTCTCCACTTTTGTCAGCTACACTGCTCCCTTTCCTACTACAATGGGACTTGTAGATGTGAAATATTTGTGGCGTTGCCTTGCAACAAGGGAATGCTCTTTCTGGCGCTATCTTATACATTTCAACATTTACGTTTACAGATTACCCTGTCTAAAAATGGTAACAAAAAACGCATATCCCCCGTTAGAGTGCTCTCCAGATTTTTCAGGGTTACTGCTTAAGTGGATCGAGGAAATGACCATCGTTGCTAAACAAATATGGCAAGCTTCATATGTCCCTCTGTACACGCCGCGCAGAATTTTTAGTGCTGAGCATGCAGAATAAAGCCACCGCCGTAGAAAAGTGTTGTAATAATCAGTTTAGTAGTATGACCAGGCACGCGTTCATTTAGAAATGTGAATAATAAAAAGTTGCCTGAAGATGAGTAAGTGCTGCAACAAATGTTTATAAACTAAATATCAAGAGGAACGTGTTCTTTCTTGGAAAGAATTATCCACTATTATTTCTTGCTAACGGTCTTGAGAAAAGCACAATGTGGGTTTAACGGGGCATGCAAAGACTGCCGTTGCATAACTTTTTACGTCTTCTCTAGCAAATATTTAATTGCATGCAAGCACGCTGACACATTAGCATTTTTACTAGGGCTAGCTCAAACCCCCTATTTTTGACCTTAGGACCGTGATAACCATGTAGTTCCTATAAATATAAAATTGAGATAATTTTTAGAGGTGTGGGAACGGTGGGGTTTTGCTCGTTTGACACATGTGTGCTCCACAACCAAACACTTGTGTATGGATTGATCTATAGATCAGATCTACCCGATTCTTCGATTGTGCTATTAAATTAGGTCGCATCGAGTACCGAACCTATTCTGACTAGATTTCTCATGTAAAGTTTAGCTAGTCTCATGTTGCCCCAATTTACAAAAAAAGCTTTATTAACCGGAAGTGCTTTAGAATTTTACTTTTAGTAAGGAAATAACATATGTAAATTAATCTCTGTTGTTTCTTAACAGTTATCGTAGGGGATTTAAGGGAAGGCCAGCAAGTCCGTCCCTATCTAGAGATTGACGATTGTGACGATGAATTGATCGAACTGATAAGAAAATGCTGGACAGAAGATCCCATGGAAAGACCTGATTTTGGACAGATCAAGCAAACAATTCGGCGGTTGAACAAGTGAGCAAGCTGTGTTTATTTAAAACTACAGTACAAAGAAAAGTAAATCTGCAGAAAATGTTTCATGCTCAATGCTCAGAGGCTTCCTCTTGTCATATTTTTTTGTCTCCCTTTTCTTCCTTTTCAAGTTTAATGTTCCTTTTGAAATGGCTCATGGAGCAAACTCATTAAACGTTTCCTACCTAATAGTTTATGTACACAAGGTAGCCAACACGCGCTATTCCGTCGGAGGTTTGAAAAGACCTTTGAATTGTACTCATGGACTTTCCCTAACACATTTTCATTATCAAAAACGCTGGGAAAATGTAAAAGTAAAAGTGTAACATGGCGTGGTTGGCATTCTTCTTCACCTTCAGCTGTTTTGATCTTTGCTAATGAGCCGAGCCACTCAAAGTAAAGTTTGGTTGGTCTATTTGTAAGTAAAATGAGAAAGAAATTGCAACAAACAAAGTTTGCTTTGTGTGAAAGTGAACAGCCATGAAGATGATCATTTTTTCGTAGAATTAATATAAAATGCACACATTTTTTGGATTTTTGTCATGGATTACACTAGCGTAAGGTTTTGAGGGCGCTTCTGGTTCACTTCCTCTACACTGTGATCATCTGAAGGAGGAAGGAATTTAGTAGTTAATACAACCATATATAGTCCTCTGAAATAAAGGAATATCTAAAAAAAGGTATTTGGGATACGGGTCTTGGTAAACTTGGGAGAAAACTAACTCTCCTGTTTCAGGGTGGAGGGATAAGGTAAAGTGGAATGGCACGGTTTGACAGGGCTAAAAATAGGGAACGAAGAAAGCAATAAAAACAAGTATGACTAGACTATTCATGATCCTTCCTTGTGTTCACCCAGGCGTAAAAAATTCTGCTCGGAAGTTTGTCGAGAGAAAAGGGAAAGGGAAGTGAAAGTCAGCTTACTTTTTTACATTTCTTTTTCACATAGTAATTTATATACATGAGGTAGTACTTCAAGGCGGAGGTTAAGGATGGGTGGAAAAAAAAGCTGGGGCCTTTTTTCCGAATTTTTTTTTGAAGAGTTGGCAGAATGCGAGACCATGTCGAATGATGATCATCCATATAAAGTTTTTCTTCCTTCATCTATGGACAGAAAAGTAGAAACAGGTACGCAGAAGAAGGTTAAGTTGATGGTGATAATAATGCCCTTTCCCAACTCTATTTCCTCCAACGCTAAGTCTGGCGTGCAGAATCTTTTGTAAAGATAAATAGCTTGCATTTATATAGTTTTGAAATGAGAGAGTAGCAACAGGAAAGCACTTGCAGAAACTTACTTCCCTCGCACGTTATAATAATGGTGATGGTGATGTGGTCAGAACGTCAGTGGAAACACTTTCATTTATTGTTTAAGTTTTCCCCTCACTCTTCGTTTCCCATACACCACGACCTATGTGGAAGAGCTGTCCAAATCAGAGCACCCGGAGCTGCTTCATCGCATCTGAAAAATAAGTGTTTTTGATATCATTCTGCCACTTTATCTGATATTTAACATATGAGGCGGAAAGAGCGCCGATAACCAATTCACGTTTCTCTCACACGATATTTCATCCGTGTAGCCCTTAACATTTCTACAGAATCTATTTACTTTTTTCTCGCTCGCTGTTGTGCCTGGAGCGTTGTTGTCGGTTTTTTTCTCCTTCCTGCAAGAAATATACATGAAGTACGAGGAAAACAGCAACAAAATTGTAGACACTCATGATGAATGGTTGTGTATGTGATGGTGATGTACATATTACATAGAAAATTTTAGAGCATTTTTCAGCGTGCTCTTCCCCCTTTGAATTCTGTACGGAAAGGAAGCTGTAAAAAAGGATAACATATTCACCATGTATCAATACGTTACTCACTAAAACTTTCTTTGTGTAGAAAATATGCATGGAAAACAAAACGATTTTTCTCTCTTCTCATCCTTATTCCGAAAGGCTTTGTTTTGTGTAAGCATGCATGAACGCGACGGGTGAAAGTAAAAAAAAATGCTACCTTATCTCCAGGAGATGCTTTCGCATAAACAGGCGTAAAACCTTCAGATCGGGTCGGCTGAAAATTTTTTTCTTGGAGTAAATTCTTTAAAAACTCAAATCCCTCCTATTTAATTATGGGTTATGAAGGTTAAACATGATACTGCTGTTTGTACAACGAGAAGGATCATTATTTTTTGGGACAAGGCAGAGCAAAGATATTTGTTTCGCATGAAGGGAAATGTTTTGAAAAAATATATCCTTGTAGCTGCAATCCTACATTTTGCATGGCTTAAGGTACCTCGTACATAACCCGCTATTCAAATGTATGTGAAATCCCACAAGCGGAAAAAATTACGTTATGGTTATGATACAGGTTTTACTGCTGCGCTATATGCTGTGTCGCTTCTATACTTTCTGTCACTGCGGGAGGAAATGAATCTCAAAAGTAATATATACGTGAGCATAAAGGTCATCAAAGATACTGTAGATTGGATCCATATCCGTAGTGGTGGAAATGGCTGAGTGAGCATTTTTTTTTTAAAAAAAAAGCTCAATTTGAAACCCTTTAAAGGACAAAGATTTATGAGGCTAGTTCATCAATGTATCAATTACGTTTATGAGTGGGGAACGTGTACACAGTAACGTACATATTTAGCTGACAACTCTGTCAACTATACACTTAAGTGTGGAATAAAATGGTCGATTTCACATGTACAAATTTTTGCAGGGTGAACGAGCGAGGTCCTACTTTAGTGGATAATTTATTGGCAAGAATGGAGCAGTACGCGAACAATTTGGAAACCCTGGTCCATGAGAGAACAGCAGATTATTTGGAAGAGAAGAGGAAATGTGAAGAAGTCCTCTACCAGCTATTGCCAAAGTAAGTGCATCGGAAGTGAACTGCTATTTATGTTTAACAGCATGGAAAAGTAAAGGTATCAGTAGATCAAAGAGGATCAATGAAATCTTGGCCATTTTTTTGGAAAAGGGTAGAGCAGTAACAGAGTTATTTCTACTCTTGATTTTATAGGCCTGTAGCGAGTACTTTGATAGCTGGGAAAACTGTAAATGCGGAAACTTATGACAGCGTCACTATTTATTTTTCTGATATTGTTGGATTTACGGCACTTTCTGCTGCTAGCAATCCGATGCAGGTTAGTAAGTTGAAAGTGGAACGCAAGAAAAGCTTTTTAAAAGCATTTATTATTTATTCATGCCGTTTGCTTTTTGTCCATTTACAGGTGGTAACCCTGCTTAATGATTTGTACACATGTTTTGATTCAATAATTGAAAATTTTGACGTGTACAAGGTAAGCATTCTAATTAAAGCTCAATTTACCCTGAATAAATGTATGTACCCAAAGTGCTTGACGAATGAAAAGGAGGTTAGTAGAGTGGAAATGAAGTTGCTTCAGTTTCTCTCCGAGTTGGAAACGGGTTTTCTTTGCTCTCATAGGTGGAAACTATTGGAGATGCGTATATGGTCGTCTCCGGTTTGCCAGTTCGAAATGGAATAACTCATGCGAGGGAGATTGCTCGAATGGCTCTTGCCCTCAGGGAGGCTGTTTTCAAATTTTCAATTCGGCACAGGCCTAATGAACAACTAAAGCTGAGAATTGGAATACATACAGGTAGGTACGATCAGGGTTGTGGTGGGCAAAAAATAGCAAAGAGTCTGAAATTGGAAATATTTATGCCGTATGTTGCAGGCTTGGTTGCTGCTGGTGTGGTTGGACAAAAGATGCCACGTTATTGCTTGTTCGGGGATACTGTCAACACTGCTTCCAGAATGGAAAGGTGATATTGAGGAGTTCCTTCACAGAAAAGCATGCGTTATGATAGCGCAATGCACTGTTTAGGATGATCATTTGTAACGAATGATTTGTTGGGGCACTTTGAGAACTCCTTGCAAAATCTTACAAATCGATCTTAATTAAAATAACCACAGCATACTAAAGGAATTCTTTTAAAATGCTGTGAAATGATACATCCTCAACGTGCGTATTTTTAAATGCTACATCTGTCGAAGCAACCCCTCCTTAATCACTCTAATTATCTTACAGTAACGGCAAAGGTAAGTGATATATCTTTCAAAAATTAAAAATCAAAAAATGCGAGTTAGATTTCACCAACTTTATTTATGTTCAATTACAGAACTGAAGATTCACGTGAGCTTAGCAACCAAGGAAGCTCTGGACAACTTTCAGAGTTTTATATTAGAACTGAGAGGAGAGGTGGAAATGAAGGTAGAAATACGTCGAAATCCAAAATCAATCCAAACCCTCAATTCACTCTCTTGGTACTTGGGTTTACAAGTGCTCTTTATTATTCAGGGTAAAGGGAAAATGATCACATACTGGCTGCTTGGAGAAAGGCCTTCCAAAGATAAACCAGACGGACAGGATCCTAACAACGAAGGCGTGTCTAATGCAGAGAGCGTATCCAGTGGAAATATCCTTTTAGGAGTAAATACCTCAACTCCTCCGGCAGGAACTTCCACGTTTAGTTTAGGATCCATGCAACCGTCATCTCCTACAGTGACAACCCCTTTAACTGGGCCTACCTTCACAAGCCCTGATAATAATCGCAGCAAGGATATAACCATTATTAGCTTCGACAAAGACATTCCCAATTCAATCATGATCGATCCCAACAAACACCCCGGAGATACTAACAACATCCCAAAGAATGTTTCTAACAACCTGCTTGATACTTAAGCTATAAAACTGTATAAACTTGCAATGAAGACTGACTTAAAAGCTGTCAAATGCTGACCATCGTCATAGCGATTATTCTAACTTTGAGCACTGGAACGGATAAAGAAACTAAAGAAAAAATTTGTCTGGCCTCAAAAAACTATGTAACTGAAGTGATATCTATTGCAGTCTCTCCTTTCGAATACATCCCTCCAATTCCAGACCAGCTCCGCCATTTTTCCCGAGTTGTCTCAGATTTTTAAAAAATCAACGACTAGTCTTCTTCTACGGGGTACAATTTAATTTCGATAGTAGCTTTAGAGAAGCAATCAAAACCGTGTCAACTTTTATACAAAACGAGATGTACTACTTGTCCAAAGAAGTATAATGAACATTAATTGTTACCAGCTAGTTAAAGTAATTTTTGTAGGAAAACTGCATTTTATTGCAGCGGTAGTAACAATTGAATTGTCAGCTTTTAAATTTGTTATTACTACTGTAGTTAGAATGGGCTGTATATATTGTACAAATTAAGTACTGTATAATAATCTTTATTAGAATATACTTATATAAAATATAAAATGTAAAGTTATATCCATTTTTATTATTTCTCGATTCCTCAAAAGTTTTTATGCTAGGTCTTATCTAACGTTTGTCGGAAATTGATTGATGTAAGCTAAAAACTGGATAGCTACAAATGTACAGCTACAAACTGCGAGTGATTTTAGAATGAATGAGTCTGTGATGACATGTACCGTTTAAATTCAAACTTTCGAAATTTATGTTAAACGTCGACGTCTCATAGGAAGGAGATATATTTAAACTTGAAAACAATCGTAGTATAAACTGTAGGCAGTCAGTAGTGAAAACGTATGATTGATTATTATGCTTTGTCGATGTTCAATGTTGCGCTAAGTGTAAATAATTGGAAGCTAACTGAATAAAATATGATTTCGAAACTGCATTTAATGAAGTGAAAATATGTCATGGCTACACTATAAACATCCTCAACCACAGATACATATCAGTGAACTTTTAACCAACCCCCGTACATTCTTAACTTTGCAAATCAAAAAACACTGCTAACACCACCGTGGAAGGATAATGCAGTAAGTATAGAATCTCATTTTTTAAAAAAAACTTAAAACTGTGAAAAATAAACGAATTTGCACTTCTTTTATCATTAAAATGTGATATTTGATTGAAAACTATGCATAATCATTCGATTGTACAGTACTGTTTTATAAAAACACACTTCCCATTCCCAAAGGACTCTCATAAAATGTATTAATTGTACTTTTGGAAGTGTTAAAATTTTAAATCCTTAATAGCTTGTGGTAAATCGGGAAGCTTAATGTCTTTAATTTGCTGTGAAAGATTCATATTCATATTTTTCACAGCAGATACTGCTCTGGCAGGTGCGGCAGCTAAACCAGCCTGTTCAATTGCAAACAAAAAACAATTCACGTAAATAGTTAATTAAATACAAAATACATTTGGCAAAATAAAGTATTTATTAGCATTACCTCTTGTCTTTCCAATTTATTTTGTTCATCTATCCTCGTAAATATTTCAGTCATATTTGTCTCTAACACCATTCCCCCCATTACTAATTCGTTAAGGATAAAGTGGACCTACAAATTTGTTTTGAAAATATTCCATTTATCAAATATACATTGAAATTATTATACATATATTTAGTTACATAATCCTCAATGTATACGCACCGTATAAAAAATTAAGGATTGCAAACTTTTTTTTAAAAAAAATTAAATTCCTAAATACCTCCCTCCCTCCAAAAAATTACACACATTGTCATCTCTCTTTGACACTAAATGGAATGTCTCCTTGATTATCTGCTGTTGCATTTCTTCTGTCTGAAAAGATCACAATTAACAGTTACTTCACCCCTAAACAAACAAACTACAAATTAGCTAGAATAAAATCACTCACAATGTATGTGTAAAATTTGCTAAGTCGTGGCTTTCCATGGTTGTTAAATACCAAAATGGCTTTAATCATTTTTGCACTTCTCGCGAAATCTCTCTAACTATAAAATCTCCCTTTAAAGTATAACTTAATTGATCAGCAAAAATGAACTAAAAATCTTTCACAAATTTTGCACCACATTTACTACCTACACACCCACACAAATTTTTACTTCTCTTTTTTTTCAACCTACTTCCAGTCTTATTGCATTCTAAGCCAATTTGTCATCTCATAATTCATAAATTCTAATTTACTGACTGTTTCTCGCCAACCCAGTTTACTCAACTACAAGTAAAGTACAGTAAAATACTTTAAATCGCTATTTACTATGTGCTTATCACACCTTCTTCCCCACTTTTGTAGTGCAATGGATAAGAAATGTGATTGTGATTCATGATAAGCGGACAGTGTGGCCTATCAAAAAGTGCTTCTTGCATCCTTTTTTTACAATAAACAGCTGCTCCCGTTCTGCACAATGCAATCCAAATAAAAAAAGGAAGTGCTGTCCCCTCACTTGACGGCCTCTCCACAGCCATACAGAGTCTACTCGAAGAGGGGTGAGCAGAGAACGCACAGGTGTACTGCCCTTTTTATTTCTACACTGTAAGTGAAAGTAGTGTAGGTGGAGGTGGAGTAGATAAATTTGGATTCTAATTAATTACGTAATGTTTATTTGCATCTGCTACTTCTATCTCTAGCTCTGATAGGGAGCTATGGCTTTTGCCGCCGCTACCGTTGGGGAAACTTGTCTAATAAAAAAATTAGAGAAATTAAGTTTTGCTTTTATTGTTTACTTTTAATTTTTAGGTAATTTTATGCTTCCTTTTCCTCTCGAAATGTGAGTGCATCGTTTTTTTGCATTTTGTGTGATACACTTTGTTTAGGTGTTTAAAGGAGAGGGCAAGAGGACAAGTCAATGTGCATTATTAGATATAATAGATATATATTTTTGAAGTGGATTTTTTGCAGTGTAGGATGTGATATAGTAGTCAGAGCAGTCATATGAGCTGCATTTGGGTTTGTTTTGGCAATTAACTTCCTCTTTCGGTTTTTGCGTGTGGTCGTGGCTATAGAGAGAGTAACGAAAGTGAGTAATGCCAGCAAAAGGGAAACTCGGCTGGCTTGGCTAATAAAATTTATTCAGGAAAACTGTGAAGAGTATTGGCATGTAGCTTTTTAAGTTCAGATAGATTTCAGAAAGAATAGTCAAGGTCTGTTCGAACTGTTTGTTGGTGACTAATTAGAAAAATAGGTGTGGGAGAATCAGTAAAAAGTTAATGGTTAGATAATTGCTACAGGGTTTTTTTCAACAAGTGTGCGCTGCTGGCGAGTACTTTGGCAGATGTTTGAGAGTAAAAGAGAAGTTTTAAATAAAACGTTTGGGGGGGCATAATGAGTGACACTAAAATTGGGAGTGGTAGTGCTCAAAATATATGTGGAGATTGCTCAGCACCAGGTATCAAAGTGCAAAACAGAAACACGTGTTTTGTTTGCCAAGCTTAAATTTATGTTCTTCCTATAATCATTGGCTGTTGTTTTCAGATCCAGAATGGGCAGCACTAAACAGAGGCATACTGCTTTGCAAGGAGTGCAGTTTTATTCATCGAAGTTTGGGGCCACAGTATTCAAGAGTAAAATTTTTGAAGGATGCGGGATGGACTCAAGCAATGCGCTCGGTAAATATGTCGTGTTTGTGCATAACAATGTATAGGGCATTCGCTAAATAGTAGTTGAGCTAAATTGTGACTTTTAATTTTTTTTAAAAAGATGGTCATGACGCTTGCTGCTGGCCCAGGAAATCATGTGTGGGAACATCTATTGCTGAATCCTGGCAAATCTTCGGATTCAGGGGTGAAAAAACCTTCTGCTAACGATGCATTGGAGTAAGTATATTAAGTAACTTTACTTAAAGTGTGTTAGTTATTATGGAAACACATAATTAGTTTTAATTTACAAACATTTATAGAACAAAGAGGAAATTCATTCACCTTAAACATTTTCTGCATCATTTTGTCTTTCGACCCAATTCCGATCCCTTTGATATAAGAAATCAGGAATTGCACTCAACTGTTCGAACTGGTGCGCTGGATACCACGTTAAGACTTTTAGCATCTGGAGCAGATCCAAATTTCTTTCATCCGGTACTTTTTTAATCTTTAACTTATTTTAAAATAAGTTAATTCAAGAGCTGGTTTATTCGGATAATAATGATTTGTCAGGAAAAAGGAACTACTCCTATGCATGTTGCTGCAAGAAATGGACAAGCCCTCCAAACCGAACTGCTTTTCCTCCATGGAGCTCATATGGATGCGGTGGACTATCTTGGGCAGACACCTGTTGAGCATGCTATGTAAGACTATGCAATGTATGATCATATATAGAAATATTTTCCTATTTGTGATTATTTATTTCACAATCTTATCTATTAAAGGGCTGCTGGACATAAGGACCTCGCTCAACGAATATTGGAATTAAGATATTTTTTGACTGACAATTTATCTTACTTTGTTTGTAACGAAATGCCAGACCACACATCGTCAAAACACATACTCATACCAAGAATTCGTGTTACCAACTCAAAACAAGAGGAAGCGCTAAGAAATGTAATTTTATAACTTGAAAAATTAAAATAACTACAATAAGTGTTGCAACTTTGCCAAATTGCTTCTACATAGTATTAAATATTCGTCTAGCTTGCAGCAAACGTATTGGAGCAACTTGCAGCAGATCTCTATGATGAAGTAGATCGCCGTCAATTGGAGAAATGTAATACGTAAATAATACACATAAAGGAGAAAGAGATTAATGAATAATAATTCTCGGAACACTCACACAAATTCGGTTTTTGTATGTAGATGTGTCTGCGACTGCATCCGTCAGTTTCAAACCATCAGATTTCAACAAATTCTCCATAGCTTTCTTGCCGGTGAATCCAAACTATTCGTCAGTACGGAATCAAACACGCCAAAAATTTGCTAGACTATCGAATGACGACCTTTGTGCACTAATTACAATAGTCTTGGTAGAATGCAAGCGACGACATTGCAACGGCACTGCAGACATAGAACTGGATAAGGACATATTTCTTCAGGATGACCCAAACTTTGGAAAAACAACAGGAAAAAGTACCCTAGCTGATGACGATGACTATCCTCTATATGACAGTGTAGCTTCAGATGAAGACTTGGTACTTGCGGAACAGCAAACAATACTTGCACAACAGGTTCATCATAATTGCAAAATTTATGAATTAGTCACTTCCTCCATTTTATTGAAGTATTTAATATATATTTAAATAATCGGTTGTAGCGAGCTCCATTTGAGGAAGCGGCAGCGGCATTAAATAGTAACGTTGCAAAGCCTGTTCCAAGTTTTCGCTTAAATGAGCAAGGTGGGGGGAAAATCTCAGAACATGAGACAAAAATCCAGGAACTACAGGAGGAAAATCAAAATCTCAAACAGGAAATAACAATTCTTAAAAACATGGTAATGTGTTAATGTCAAAGTAATTTACTTGATTGTCGTCGATATATCTAAGATTACATGATATAATGTTACGATGACTTATTACAGGTAGTGAATGCAATTCAGGACACGGTTGAAATGAAAAGCGGAGCACTTAGTCGATCAGATCTTACCGGTGTATCTATTAATGGATCATTGTGTAATGGTTTCGCGTTAGGTACACGTACCTCGCTCGGAATGTTTCCAAATGGCAGACTAAAAGCTCCGCGGCCGTCTTCTATGTGTGAATCCGGATCTCTCCGATATGACGTAATTTTTTAATTTATTAACGCGTTTAATTTACTTTATTTAACCTCAATTAGCTTTTAATTGATGTTTTAGGACCCGGTTCCTATTCGGAACTGTACTACAGAGACATCCTTGGAAAAATCTCGTTATGAAATGGGGAAATTAGAGTTAATTCAAACTACGACGAAAAAAATTGTGGATTTGATAAAAGTATTAATAGAGTACGCAAATATGAATGATTTGGCAAGTGTCGCAACTACCTCAAACAAAATATATTACGAGACGCAGGAAATGGCTACTGCACTACTTGTAAAAGTAAGTATCAAATTTCATTATAAACTGAGCTTCTAATGAAACGTTAATACTCAAGCGTACTTTTAAACCAATAAACATTCTAATTACAGGAGGATAACTGCAGTATGGAGTTAAGACAAAGTCTAGAAAATGTCCTTCTTCAAGTGCTACGAATGAAATCAGAAGTGCCTTTATTAAAAGAATCCAGTAACGGCAAGAATGTGTCTCAATCATTTATTCAAAAAATCAAGAAGCTTTGTTTCGATGTTGGAGCCGGTATGAAGCATTTGGTTTCAACTGTTATGAGCAGTGGAGAATAGTTAAAGGAGAATATTTAACATGTGCATAACTATTACTCCTTTTACACTACCTCAATTCGTATGGAAAAATTCCAGTAACCATGTTTTTAATTACAACGTCAGGTGTTTTTGTGTCATAGCCGCATTTATACATAGTCAAGAGTGAGTAGTACTAGAGTATTGTCAATTCATACTTTTCGACCTATTATTTTAATTCGCTTTTAGTTAATTTCAAAAAAAGGTTTTGAAGGCATCATGTATTCTAGTAAAAGCTTGAATTCTCCTTTTTATTAAATTGTAAAATGCAATCTTCTGACAAATCTTGAATGCAAAACTTAATGCAAGCGTGCAAAATGGATGCAATAATTAGTTGAAGTAGTTTCCTTAATTGATTGATTATGTGTTCTTTGGTCAAACTGAATACCCACATTCAGCTATAATCGTTTCGAAGATAGTCTTTTTAGTCTTCCAATGAGTAAGACATCAAACGGTGAAGAAAACTCCTGTAATCTAAATTTAAAGTGTCCTTATTAGTATTAGTCGAGAGAAAATTTTTTGTAAAAAAATATTTTTAACTTGTTCCATTAGAAAAATTAGCCGAAATTATTTATCTTTTAAACTAAATTGACTATGCTAATGTTTTATATAAAATTATAACAGAAACTATCTGGCGCTCAAAAGTAATGAAATATAGAACTAATAGTAGAGTATTTTGGCCAACTTCATAGCAGAGTAAAGTGCTCTCAATTTCAGCACTTTTCTAGTAATATAATACCACACACACTTATCACATTGTTACCTTTCAAGCTTTCGAAAGCTTCCTATTTCGGTTTATTATAATATACCTTACTTAACATTAAATATTCGATAAAAATTACAAAAAATGAAATCAGTTCAGGTGTGTAGAAGTGCCTTTGTAAACATTTTTAAACATGCGTTATGCTATTCAGCCCTTATAGCAAAAACAATCTAAAGTACAAGCTTACTTGTAGAATTTATCCCAGCCTGCACTTAACCGATAAAAGCAATAAAAATTTTATACGTAAAATAAAAACAGCAATAGTAATTGACTGCAAACACATCAACAAAAATACTAGTTCGTTAATTTTCTTTACAATGCATTTTATGTGGAATTTTTCTTTACTACACTCGCACTTCATCTTTGATATTAAGACATTTACCATGATCCATATTACAAGAAAAGTAACTGGAAGAAAACAAAGCAACCGAAATACTTAATTGCAGAAATTTTGCATATCACCATCTCTGTCAGTAAACTAAAAGCTCAACCGTTCTTGGTTCTTGATAAAAAGGCATTGGATTGGAAATATGGAATGAGCAAATTCACAGGATACAGGATGAGTTGGCTTTCGGCATGTGTAGCGAGGTGCGAAAAATCAAAGGAGAGTATTTGCTGCAAAGAAGTGAGTGTATTATCAAAGAAGCAGAAGCTGTGCTCTGTGCTGTACAGCGATAGATGATGGAGTAGAAAACAACAGTTCAAATTCCAAAAGTCCAGTCCAGACATGCTGAATGCCGAGTGCCGACTAGACTATCATCTCTGAAGAAATAAATACATAGGGAAAAACCTCAAATTGGCCAATAAATGCAGTATCTAAAACTGTCAAGCTCTCTTACATTTAGTGTAAAGTTTACTTAAACAGGTAATGAGTAAAGGTTATGGTATAAGAGAACGTATGTCTATGTTTGATTATTTTTGTCTTGTGTCAATGTCAATTTGTTGAGAGTATATAATTGTTTGATTTTTTGCCAAAATTTGCACAGATTTGTTGTCTATTGAAAGGAGAATTAGCTGTCAGCTAACCTGTCTCTTGGGAGAATACTGGAGAGATTCGTCAGAGATTAAATCGGAGCTTTTCTATTGACTGCAGTTCAAAATGAGTGAGAAAGCAGCACCAATAAGTCCAATTAAGAACTTCCTAGCTGGAGGATTTGGAGGAGTCTGTTTGGTCGTTGTAGGACACCCTTTAGGTACGCTTCAGAATTTGGGATAGATTAATACTATATTAATAATACGTATTTCAGAACGTAGGAAGCTATAAGATTTAATGGATTTATTTAGAATTACAAAAGGGTTTTTTAGTAAATTTTCATGATAACCTTAACATTGAAATTTCATTTCACTTTACGATTGAATTAAAAATGTAGTCTTAGTACTTGCTGTAAAGCTAGAATTTTTAAGTTTGGATTCCTTGTGAAGCATTTATTTCAATTTTTGAGGTAATCACGGAGACTCTTTTCCTTGTAGATACAATTAAGGTATGATTATAAAATTGTAGCTATTTCCAATTTCAAATTATTTATGAGAGACATTCATGAATGAACCAGGATTTGTGTGTGATGTTTTTATGTAGGTGCGGTTACAAACCCAACCGGCAGTTGCTGCTGGGCAGCCCTTAATGTACCGGGGGACTTGGGATTGCTTTATTAAAATAGTTAAAAATGAGGGCGTACGTGGGCTTTATAAAGGTGAACATTCTTAAGTGTAAAAGTTTATAATTTATATAGGAAATGTGACAGTCACATTGTGACTCAATTCCTTTTATTCTTTTGCAGGAATGGCAGCTCCAGTTGTAGGGGTAGCGCCAATTTTTGCATTAAGTTTTTTCGGATACGGCGTGGGAAAGAAATTAGTAACCACTAACCCAGATGAGCCACTTGGTATTCATCAATTATTCGTAGCGGGTGCCATATCTGGCGTAATGACAACAGTCATAATGACGCCTGGAGAAAGAATAAAGTGCCTTCTTCAGGCATGAATTAAATTTATATTTTATTAGTGTATATGTTGCAAAATTATAAAACTTCTAATATCATAAGATAATATGTCTGCATTTTTTATATTGTATGGCTATCTTGTATAATAGATTCAACAAGGACAAGGAGCCACAGTGAAGTATGCAGGTCCAGTCGACTGTGCTGTTAAGCTAATGAAAGAAGGTGGGATAAGGAGCATGTATAAAGGAACATGTGCTACACTACTTCGAGGTATTTAAGTTTTACAGTAATTAAAATTTTTAAATTTATATATTGAAGCTTAAAAGCATATCATTCACAATACTTATATTTGAAAGTTCTCTACTAAGGTGAATTAATTTTGAACGAATAGCTACATAACTTAACTTTGTACCTATGTTTGCCTTCTCTGTAACTTTGCTAGTTTCAGTGCCTTTTTCGAAATCGGAGGATTTGCAATATTTCTAGCTGTGTTTGTGTTTGCCGTTATGCCTCCCATGTGTTGAGTCATTGGGTTCAACATTGTCTTGTTCTTCTTTTTATTTTTTGGTTTTAGTCTGTGAGGCACTGCCTGTGCCCAGGTAAATTCGTTGGCGTGAGGGGTGTACCGGAAAGTGTCATTTTTGCTAGGAACAGGAGCAAGTGAATTCGTCTCAGAATTTACAAGTACCACCTCCGTTTTATTACGAGTAGCCGGCGGTGGTTCCACAATTAAATTACTTGTTCCATTGACTTCGGTAGGAATGATAGGGTTGACTTTGCTGAAAAGTGAATGAACGGAAATTTCGTTAGCAGGGTTTTCATGATCAATAGTGGCATTTTTAGCCGGATTAATGACTATTTTTGGCTTCCGAGGTTTCTTAATTTTGGCAGGCTTTGCAAGTAATTGATGCTCCAGCGCCCTTAGCGTTTCAAGAGAGAAGTTTTCGGGGTATGCCTGTGCTCCGTTATTTTCAGTTACGCTTTGATTCTGTTGTCCCTGTTTATTGATATTGTGTAAGTTGGTATCACTTTTCGTGCTCTCACTACAGTACTTCAGATCCTTCCTCAGAACTTGAAAGACGCTTCGTCGATTCAACTTCATTGGAGTTTCACACACAGGAGAGACCCGCTTCTCGTACGAGTAGGTGGCTTCAAATTTTGGCTCATACTTCTCGAAGCACATGCTTCCCTTATCGTATACTTTTTGACAGAGTGTATCATTTGGCGCAGGAATGTGATATCGCTTAACACGATTGATTATTTGTGGGTTCCAGGCTTTCATATCACATGAGCAATGCCAGGGATTACCCTCTAGCCGTAACAGTTTTACAGGAACATTATCGACGAGATTGGCCGGAAGGGTAGTGAGTTGATTTTGCTGCAAAAATACTTCACGCAGGGACACTTGGTCTTCAAATATTCCCGGAGGTAGGAATGATATTGAGTTGTGAGATAAGTCCAGTTCCTTCAAAGCTGTTAGACCAAATAGTGCGTCCATTGAGATTTTCCGTAGACCGCAGTTCCTCATTATAAGTCTCTCCATATTTGCAACTTCGCCAAATGCATCATAAGAAATTCGTGGAATTTCACCAGTCAATTTGAGAGTTTTCAAATTAGGCATTCCTTTCAGCATTGACTTTTCCAGGAGTCGTATTTTGACATTTGTTATGTCTAATTTCTGGAGAGATGTTAGACCAAAGAAAGAATTTGGCGACAAGTCAAGTGGAGTTGTTGGGCTTCCCAAGTATAGTGATTTTGTTGAGTTCATGACTTCAAATGTATTTGGAAATATTGAAGTAATTGGATTGTTTCTGAAATCGGCTACTTCCATGTGTGGAAATGGAGGTAGAGAAAGCTCAGAAAGGTGGGTGATATTGTTATATGATACATCCAGTTTTTGCAAATACAGCAATCCTGCCAATCCCACAGTTTGTAAATTCAAAATTCGATTCCCGGATAGGGAGAGGGTAGACAAATTGCTAGTGGCGTAGAAAACAAAATCTGGCAGGAACAGGAGATCGTTTTCATCCAGCAAGAGATATTTGAGATTTCCGAGTTTGTAAAACATATCCCAGCTAATATCGTGAAGGTTACAGCTCGAAATTTTCAGATGTTGCAATTTTGGCAGAGCTGTAAACGCAACCCGGAATTTTGGCTCCATAGGAGCCATTTTCTCATGCTGAGACTTTTTATACTCACTATACGGCAGTAGTCCATCTGGTCCATCGTTGTCCTCATTATCAGGTGTGAGAATAAGAACTTGTGAGGTAATTTCGTTTGTGACTGCATCATTGAAGGTATAGTTGATTCTGACAATACGCGAAGAGCCTTCGAGAACCATGTTTTCCATAGATGTTTGCTCCAAACGAGTTCTTTCCAGATTCAAGTATGTCAAGGAAACCAAGTCCGCAAAACAATCACCCGATATGGTAGTATCATCATCTTTATCATTGTACCCCTTGATCTCCAGACCAACAAGAGAATGATATTTTTTGAGCAAGTCCCTGGTTAGGTGTACTGTACCGGAGCCAGGCGCTTGTATCAGTGACAGTACCTAATTTAGTATTAATTATGGGTGATTGATTGATTAATTTAATTAATTAATTATAAAACCAGTAAACCAAAAATGCTTATTTATACCTGAACGTTACTTGGGATAAACTTAAAAAGGTTGTCAATGGATTCACTATTATTGTTCCTGACCATGCAAGTCACCGTTACCAACATGGATTCCTTTTGCTTCCTCTTGTGCAATTTGGGGTTTTCAAAGACCTAAATAGAATTTTTTTTCAAAAATTTGTAAATATCTTTCTGTCTTCCAGAATAACTATAGCAAACTTACTTCATTATGTTCAGTGTAGGGATTGAATCGTTCATGCTCAGGATCGTCCTTATCTAAGAGGACGTCATACTCTACCCACTTCCACGACTCTTGGTTATGTAGATAGTCGGAGTAGCAGATACAGTCGGTGGGACACTCGTCACTAAGGCCACTTGGGTAGCTATGACAATCCTATAGAAAGATTTGGAGTTAAAATGTTATTTTTGGGTATTTCACTACTAATTATTTCAAAATTAAGGTACTTAATTACTGGTAGATTACCTCCATAAAGTAAATTATTAAGAGGAAAACGTGTAAAAAAGTCTTCATTTCTACTCTTTTCCCAATACTTGTATGCACACATTGACAGTGATGCTCATGCTTCCACTTTCAGTAAAGAAATGATCATGGCACCGGAAAGAGTAATCGCATCCTCTTCTTATCGCAACTTGCTTCCGTAACTTTGCTATGTACATTCAGGTTCAGGGCTTTGGTGTTTGTTCATAAAGTTCCACTAAATGTTTGGTTGGAATGTTTATCGTTGTTGGAATACTTGATCATTAGGTATATGAAAAATATTGTAATGGTTCCACATTTGAAATGCCTGTGGACGGAAAACTTGTTAATTCTGGATTTATCCAAGAGAGTGAGAGAGGACTATTCAATTTTCAGATGTACCGGCCAGTTCTATGTACTTCATGACATACGAAACTACCAAGAAATATTTGTGCTCTCTTTCAAGTAATAATAGCGGCGGGCTGAGTCCATTGCAGACACTATTTGCTGGAGGATTTGCTGGCATTCTTAATTGGGCTGTAGCCATTCCAGCCGATGTCATGAAAAGCCGTTTACAAACCGGTGAGTTAGTTTATGTTTGTCTTAATTGGTTCGTGTTGGTGTTTTTGTAATGATTTTGGATTTATTAAAACATGTATTAAAACAGCACCGGAGGGTGCCTATCCCAGAGGTGTACGCGACATCTTTCCGATTTTATTGAGGGAAGAGGGTCCAAAAGGATTTTTTAAAGGAATAGCTCCAGTAATGCTGAGGGCTTTCCCCGCGAATGCCGCATGTTTTATGGGCTTCGAAGTTGCCCTTAGTTTCCTTAATTGGGCTACGCCAAATCTTTAGTAATAGTGATAAGTAGACAGTTGTGATATGTTTATAACTTTATTATGTACAACAAAGGATTAAATAATATATAATAATCATATTAATACAATACAGTACGGAATTCATACAGTAGTTGCTGTGAAACAACTAAAATTTGAAAAAATGGAAGAGCTGATTGGTCAAAACTGTTGAATAAATACAAATTCAAATTATTCCATCTCACATAAACTCTTTTAAGTTCTTTTTTAATTGTCATACCCTTTTCAAAAATTCTTCGGCACAAATACGAGCTCTTGCATTAACGGCTAGCTTCATCTCACTGATTTCCTTGTCGATTTCCTCCATAAAATGAATCACAAAATCCACCAATTTGTGTTTGAACATTTGTTCGGTATGGAAATTGGTTATAAGGAAGCTAATATCATAGCCCTAGACAAATAAATTTAACAACTGTATTATAGTGGTAATTTAATTTAAACACGTTACAAAAACTTTTTGTATCAAGCTAGGATAAATACCTCTATTGGTTTTCGCCGTAGGACAACAAAATTTTCCGCTCGCATCATCATAAATCTCATAAATTTGTGACATAATATTTTCTCAATTTCATCAGCTTGTTTGATAGCTATGCTTACGCGTACAGAGTTAATCGAAGCTTCAATTAAAACTTTTTCTTTCTCATTTCGGCTAATTACTACAGGATTCAGTAGTAATTCTTTGCTGGCCCTATATAAATAAATATTATATCACAATATCACAAATGACAAAGAACAAATTCTGTTCAAACAATTTTTTTATTAACATAAAACACAATTACAATTAGACTACACTTACCGAACTTCAACTTCTGGCTTATTATGGCGTTCTACCACTTGGGATGAAAAATTTTCCAAGCACATAGCGGCAGTTAGAGTATGTCTAACAGCAGTTAAATAAGGTCGTAGTGTCGCAGCCTAAACATAATCAAAATGTGAAAAGGTATGACTGTTAATACGAGAATTATATAAATCACCAAATAATTTTTCTCACCATTTTGACTGTCGCTTTTTTTATTCTTTAACTAATTGACAATCGAAGAAATTGGTCCGGTGTCTAGTCCAACTAACTGCTACTACTAAACTCAATAGAACTTGACTAAAAATAAGTAAACAAAATTTTTCACAGGAGTGGCTCACTGTAGAGTAAGTAGGGTAGTACAGTAGTACAGCGAGACAAGGAAAAGTCCACAACAAATGTGGGGATATAGCGGATGTGTGTGGTGTAGTCACTACACTTTAGTTGGTAGTGATGACATGATAAAGCTTACTCGTATATAACATATGTTTTTTTCCTGGGTTGTACGTGAGATATGAGGCCAGAATAGGGTCGAAATTTAAAAGTGTAGACTTTTTGACTAGTAGAATAAGCGTTGTACTAGCCTGAGCCTCAAACAGTCAAAATATTTTTCAGTTAAAATAATGTCGGAAGAATTTGAGCTGCCAATTAATGCAGTGGAGTTTAAAGAGCTGTGGAATAAAAGGATTAGTGAGCGGCAAGAGTTGCGGCTCGGAAATGTGTCTGTTGATAGGTCAGAGTTCGAACTGCTCCTTAGAAA
>JAHZND010003800.1:0-16757 GCA_027744115.1 Acrocyrtus sp. NNG-2020 | reverse complement strand
TACTACTTCGTTGTTACACCTGCCCAAACAATGTAAAAAGGTGGTACGAAAGTGGTCACATGACGCTCTAGAACAGTTTCTTGTACAAGCCAACAAAAAAACAAATTTGCATTTAGCCTCAAGATCAATATCATAATCAATTCACACTAGGCGCTTGCAGATAGCACATCCCATAAAAATTTCAGCTATTTAGTGACGCGCGGATAACGACAGGAGTAGCAATTAGTAAACTACAGTGTTACGGGCGGTGATGACGCTGATAAGCTTCTGCTTCTGATGACGATACTCTTATCGCCATGCGATGATTAGCTGAGGAGTGGCGAAATATTTCGTGCCGGTATTGGTATCCTCACTGTCATCATTACTTGGTTTGCATGCAGTATTAATAGCAAGTTGCAAAGAATATTTGTGTAATTATTAATTATTACGTCTTTCTTGTATTCTCGTGTGACTGAGCAGAGTGTCAGCCGAAGAGAGTCACAGTTATGAGGGATCATTTTGTTTGAGTTCTCAGGCTTCATCGTGCATGCTTGAGCACGAAACAAAATGTTTTTTCCCATCTCACGGGACGCCTCAACGGCTAGTAGTACATGGCGAGATGACACATCATCCTGAAAATTGTGATGACTGACATGTGTTATGATGGGGACCTTATCGAGGAGAATAAAAAGGGCTGTGGGAGATGATAGAAATTATCAGTTTACTTGATACCGTTTTAGATTCACTAACTAAAGCTCTTCTGCTGCAAATAGCACCCTCAAATCTTCAAGATGTACAAGACTCTTGTAAGTTTCCGAAAGTTTGAGAATATTTCTGCAAAAATATATTTAAATCGGTGTTTTTTATATTTTTGAATCTTTTAAATTATTTCAGGCCATTTTCGCCCTCTTCGCCTTGGTCGCCGTCGCATACGGTGGTCTCATTGCCCCTGCAGTGCCAGTGCTCGCCAAGGGAGTTATTGCTGCCCCAATCCTTGGTAAGGGACTTATTAGCCCATACGGCTACGGCCTTCATGGAGGTTTGATCGCTCCTTATGGACTTGGATATGGTGGCGTTCTCGCTCATGGTAGGACTTCTTGCCCATGGTGGAGTACTCGCTCACGGAGGAGTTCTCGGACATCACGGTCTTCTCCATCACGGAATCATTGGTTAAGCAGTTGGAGGAGGATCTTCAGAAGTGTAACCAGTCAATACGGTGTGCTACACCAGTCAGCATTTATTTGTTTTCAAATTGGCAAACAAAATAATCTCCAGTTGCAATTGGTCTCTCAAAAGAATGTTCTGTGATATAATTTTAAACAAACCTACTTCGACTATCGAACTGACGAAGGAGAGAAAAAAGTTTTGCTAAAAATAAAAACCTAATCGGTCAACAGTCAAGCACATTTTGTCAGTGTACTTTATCAATATTTAATTGCTCCTGTTTCCATTTAAAGATAATGCATTTTTGCTAAATTTTGCTGGGTGGAGGCAAGTTTAGTTTGTTTTAATTACAGTTTTCCATAATACCTACTCCACCCAATATATATATCCAACTGTCAAAAAATTGCAGACCGTCCCAATCCCAAGGCCGGTGACTAAGGTAGCACAGTTCCATAAAGACATTGATTAAGCCGAGGACACAAAACATGTCACATGCAGAAACTTACAGCACACGTTCAATTCCCCATGGACTGGGCGTTCACCACAATACCATTTTAATTTTCGGAAAATTTGACGTCAACGTGGTTGAACGTTGATTACAATGGAACTTCCATTTTCCCTGGCAATATTTCTCGAAATGTAACAAATGCATTCCTCACCAGATCAGTTCATCACAAAACAGAATTACCGTAAATAGGTACTTGATATTCTTGTAGTTAGCACACATATGGAGATACTGACATTGGCCGGGGCCAAGTAGATGAACCTATAAAATAGGAAACAAAGGAGCAAAATTTTGTGAGAGTAAGTTGTACTGGGAGACTCACTACATTTCGACATTCGTCATGTCGGAAATCATGAAGCTGGGACGCTACATCTCCAGGAGAAAAACCCGTGCCACGTACCACGTTTCGAAAGGATGGAATCGACTAACTCATTTAATATTTCCACAGGCTTCAGAAGAAGAGCTACTATTTCCGGAAATTCTCCTTCTCCAAAAATTCCTCGTTTTTGGTTACATCACTTTACTAGTGCCGTTCAGACTAGTGAGGAGAAAGTGCATTGGAGGATATAAACTGCACAGTTGCGTGTTTCAAAAAGCGCTGAGCACTCTAATAGTGCTACTATGCACTGCTTATCACTTTAACAGCTGCACAAAACTTGTTAAGCGGTTATCACCAGTTTCCACAGTTTTTTATGATGTGGCGTGGGTGTTTCAGCTGCTATTTCCTTCTCTAATTTTTCTTACTTTTTGGATACGCCAAAAGCAATTTCTGTTGCTCTTGAAGCGCTCCACACACCCTCAAATTACTCACCATTTTCCGCCATGGGAAATAACGGACCGTTTCCCTGAAAGTAGTTCGACCAGAAATAAACTGTCACTAAAGCTGTGCTTGTTTGCCACATTTCCAGTAGTTTTCTCGGTCATGTACTTCTGCTTCTGTATTAAAAGTTTATTTGAAAGAAAACGACTAGTCATGAACCTCTGCTTAGGATTGAATTTTGCACTCAAGTACCTTTGGATTGAGCCATTTTACCCAGCTCGATGCTCAACCTGGAGTTGGAACTATGAACTAGTTAACAACAGTTTTTTTCCGCTACCAACTGTTCAGCTTCCAAATGGCCAAACTTGGCAGACTCCACTTTTATACTTGCTCCTTCCTTTCAACTACTTCCGGTACTTGTACTGGACCTATATCCTCGAGTTTTTTCTCCAGGCGTTTTGCTTTCTAGGAGCACTAATTACGTACTCCTCGTGCACTCGTGTTTTTAAAAAACTTGCCGAAAAATGTCATCAGTTAAGTCAAGCATTAAAAGACGAAAATTTAGCTGCAATGCTCTCTGAGCTAGTTAGCGACTACTGCATAGAACTCGAACAGATTAGTTCATTTCTAGACGTTCTCAATCAGACTTGGCGTCCCATATTTCTTCTTTATTATGTGTACTCTTTGCCCCGATTTGTGGGCACTTTATTTCAGTCCATTTGGCTAATTCAAAGATCCAATTCTGGCTTTCTGACAATAGCCCATTTATATCTTCACTGTGTGTTTGTGTTCATTGTACTTATGGCGGCCAGAGGAAATGATAAAGTGAGAAAGTTAATGATCAAGAGCTCAGAGCTCGAGAAATTAACGTAAACTGAGAACTATGTAACTAGCAATTTGTGCTTTTTCTTTACAGATTGGAGATATTAGGAAGCTGCTCTGCAAAGTTTCCCGTATACTGGAAAAGGAAAGTTCTGCTGCTGCTGTTAACGACGAGCGATTTAGTGCAGCTTTCAGCAATGTACTGCTTATTCAGCGACATCTCAGCACTGAGGAGTGGGGGCTGAAAGGCTACAAATTCTTTAGTCTCACATACAGCTTTGCTGGAACGGTAACTCCAGAAAAATATTTTAAAATTATATCCTTTTAGTTGCAAATGAAGTCTAGCCACAAGCATGTGCTTAATTATTTCTTTTGTTTAAAAAAATATTTCCTTTTCAGATTCTCAGTCTTCTTACAACCTACTGTATTGCATTATATCAAATGAAAGTGTCTACGAGAAAGGATTAAGATTACCAACCATTCTGAAAATGGTTAACTAATTGTAAGAATTACAGATAACAATTAGCTGTATGCTATCATGCATTTATCATGCTGTTTGCTGTTTTTTAAAACTTTGCATTGAATAACATACTCTTATGAGAACCCATCGCTGCAATACAAAGTTGTGCTGGGCCATATTTATTAATTTATTGTCATTTAATATACTTACAAGTAAAATAAAACAATGTGCAATTATAATATAATTACTACATTCTTGCAGTCGACTTTCACCATTACCTTCTTTTCAACTTAGTCAACTTAGTCCCTCTTATAAAATCTTTATAAAGGTTTTACAGAGAACTTCCAAGAGAACTCTAATACATATTTCAAAATCACTCAAATGACGACACTCCATGACCCCGGCTCTAAAGCTGTAGGTATATTTACAATACTACTCATTTCCATTTTGCAAGGAGTAGTTCAGCCCAGTTACCACAATACTGGGACTCGTACTTCCGGTTTTAGAAATCGGACAACTCGAGCGGTAGTTGATAAAGGTTAGGAATCTATTTTTATATTAGTTGTTTTGTATTACCCCAATTTAGTAGCAAATAACATGTTTCGGTAATCTGCGTTGCCAGACTGCTCCGAGAAGATCTTTAAAAACTTTTCGGTATGCCATCACAAAGGAATCTATTACGCGAGTGATGACGGATCGATTTGTAAGAATAGGGTTGATCATGGAGAGTGCCACAGCGGAGAAATTATCTGGGCACTAAACTTCAATATGAAAAAGCATATCCAGTCGCAAGATGAGTTGCTGCCACGAAGTTTGCAGAATGGGACAGAGTGCGTTGCCACCGACGAAATGAAGAAGTTGATTGGGACGAGTATGTCAACTTGTCTAAACTACGACATTCCGATATGCGAGGACGGTATGTATGAGCTGTCAATTGTGACGGCCGATTTTGTTGAGGAGACAGAAGCTTATAAGGTCCCGCGGTCTCGGATATATTTTAACTTTAATTACTGCATTAATTAGCTTCAGTCCTAAACCATATTTTTCATTTGCAGTGCTACGATGTCCAAATCAATGATGACTTCATAACGAGAGCCAACTTTTCCCAAACCCGGAATTCCAATGGGAAGCAGTGCTCCAAGAATGAAGTCGCAATTTTATTCCGTGTATACAACAACCGTACACAGCTCCTTTCAATGGGCAAAAAGGACGGAATTTCGATTTCGATCAATGAAGAGGTGGAAGTTAGCATTTGTTTCAACTACTGTGGAAACTTGGAGGGAAGGTATCCCCAAGTGAGGATGATAACTGTGTTCAAGTTCAGGGATAAGGTGGATACTTGTAATAAGATGTACTTGATTCGTAAGTTAAATGCCAAATTATTAAGCATAATGTCCCTTCTTTAAAAAGCTTTGTCTGAGTACTTCCAAAAAATATTATTTTACAGCGTACCACTGCCCTTCACAAACAATCCCAACAGATAAAATTTGCTCCAGCCAAAACGGAGATGTGTGCCAATGCAAGAAAGGTGGATGCGAATATTCCTCCGCGACGAAAAAATGTGTATCTGGGAAAATAGGTAGGTTACTTACCCTACTTGATTGACTACACTAAGAAGTAATTTTTTTCTCGATAACGGATGAAGCAATCACTACTTCCCTTAGAATGTTCCAAATGTGGCATTGGGTGCCGTCGAGCCAACGTCTGGTATGCCGAGGGAGGAATGCTTTGCAAGAACTACGTGAGCAGAGGAGACTGCACAATTAACACAGTGGTTTTGGCTGTAAACATGAATGGAGATGCACACACAGACTCATACGGAATCAAATATAGTGCATTTGACAACGTCACGTATGCTAGTGCTCCAGATGACCTCACTAAACGTAGCTATGAAGAGAGGTTAATCAGAGGTGTTCCGAAGAGGGATATCCCATTATACAGTACCTTCGTATCTAGCAGCGCGCAGGTGGAAGCCACTGAAGAGTGCCTGAAGTACTCTGTGCCAATATCTGACATTGGATTTTATGAGCTGTCAATTAAATTTGGCGACTTTAATAATACCGAGCCTGGCAAGAAGGTAAGTAATGCGCAGTAATGACAGTGAGAATAAAAAGAATTCTTTTTGCTGCAAAATATCAAATAAAATATTTAACCTTCTGCGTCTAGAGTGTAAATTTCAGGTTTAACGGAATCACAATAGTTCAGGAGATGGACATGATCAGACATTCCATTAATACTAACTACCCTACCGACGTTAACCTAAACTTTTGGGTTGAGGATGACGCAAAAACTCTCAATCTTCCTGGTCACATGAAAACTCCAATCAGAAATGGAATCGTTTCCCTTGACTTTTGCCATGGAACGTGCACGCCAAAAGTGTTTGAAACTTCAAATTGGCATATTAGCGCTTTTTCCATTGTGCACTTCCAAACCGCCTTTGGGAGTAGCCCGGCTGGTAAGGAATATGTCGATAAAATAATTAATAGTAAAAAATCAAATTAGTAAATAATTTGATTAACTTTTCAGTTGGAAAGAGATGTGAGTCCTACCACGCAAATGAAATTGCTTGCACTCGAGATGGATGTGAGTATAATGAGGGGAGCCGCCTTTGCACACTTCCAATTGACGGTGAATATTACCTGCATCACAAATTTTGCAAAAACGGAGCAAAATTATTTTATTTGGCAAGTCAAACTTTTACGATTTCGCAGAGTGCCCCGCCTCCATCTTCGAACGATTGGCTTGCCGCAGAGACTACGCTTACTACGTAGACGGAGGAAAAATCTGCAAAAACTACAACGACACCGCCAACGCATGCTTCAGAGGAAGGGCGGTTTGGGCGCAATGTCTCAATCATATGTACGTCACCACTTATCGAGGTGTCACCTTCGAACCTTTGGAAGCTTCCACCATCGCGGACCCTAATGCTGTTACTCAGATTACGATGCTTTCACCCACCTGTAAGAAAATACTTCCAATGCTGGCTGGACTCCACAGCAAAATGTTACAGGGTAAGGTAGAGAGCAAATTTTCGGGGAGTTGTATTTCCATCCCATTTACACTTTGCCAAGATGCCACTTACGAGCTGATGATAACGTTCCTTAATGAAAACATTGCAACCCCGAATAAAAGGGTAATTTTTTCATAAAAGTGGCCTGACTCAAATTAATATTCGATTTTCGAATTGGTAAAAATAAATAATTCAATTTATTTTGCAGTGCTTTGATATCAAACTAAATAACGTAACAGTTGCTCCCAATGTCGACCCCGGTAGGCTCACGAAAGGTCGAATTTGCACAGAAATAGAGCTAGTAATTTTGTTCACTGTTGAAAAATCTGCCACTCAGCTTATACCTGCGGGCCACACACAAGCCATCTCTATAAATGGAGATGTTCATCTAGACTTGTGCTACGGTACCTGTGGATTTGAGGATCCGATGTTTTCACTTAGCGCCTTTTCTATAGTTGGGTTCCGCGATGGATTGAAGAACTGCAGCAGATGCCATTGGAATGTTGGGAAGTTGGCGAATAAGTATGAATGCTGGGCAGCAGGATGCGAATTTGATCCGACGGCGGAGATTTGCGAGAATGGTATGCCACAATGTGCAAACTTTATTTACAATTAGTTGATTAAGGATAAGCAGTTTCCTATTTGTAGCGGACATATCGTGCGAATCCAAATCATACAGAAATTGCCTTTGTGGCCATAAAGGCTGTTCATTCTACGAAACCACAGCGCCAGTAGACTGTACTCCTGACGGTACCTTTCTCAATTTGCAAAGTCTTTTGGGACAAAAGCGGCAGCGAGCACTTTAAAATAATTTTTATTTTCAGAACCCATCTTCCAAAATCGACTTTCCTGCAGAAGATCTCACACTTACTACGTGTACCACCCGAAAACATTTTGCTTTAATCACAAAGAAGCCGGGGACTGTTCCAAAGGGAAGGTAGTTTACGCTCTGAACTTGAACGGAGTGGATTACGTGGACAACCACGGAGTCAAATTTGAAGCTGAGAACTCCGAGTCAGTCTACGATCCGTTGGGACTGCGACTTGTGGATGGAGATCATCTTTGTCAGATCGTTGGGACGACTGTGGAGGACAGTCGAAATTTGTACATTAGCCATGTGCAGGGAGACAGTAGGAAGAGCAATAGTAAGGGGAAGTGCATCACTTATCCTATCCAGATATGCCAAAATGGGGAATACGAATTGACGCTGAAAATGGCGGAATCATTTTACAACCAAGCTATGAAAAGGGTACGAATTTTAAAACTTAAAATTTGAGCAGCAACAAGCATTCAAAATGAGTACGGTAATTTCTCTGTCTCATCTCATTTCAGTGTTTCGACGTGCGAATCAATGACATTCCAGTAATGTCGGATATTGACCTTTTCCTACTTGGCGAAAATAAAAAGTGCGAAGCAGTGGACATAGTGTTAATGTTCTTGATGACTGGAGCGAACGCAAAACATCTTGAATCTCAGAGGAGAATTCAGCTAAAAGGGCACTCTGACCCAATTACAATACCGACTGGGGAGATTCCTCTCCAGTTTTGCTTTGGCCTTTGTAACAAAGACACATCCTTTTTGATTAGTGCCTTTTCCCTTATTCGGTTCGGGAGCGATACGGAAGACTGTAGAAAGACGAAACCAAAAGGGCTATGAGCACTAAACTGGAAAAATTGTATAAAACGACCAGAGATAATTTTAAAACGCAACTCAAGATGAATGCCAAGATCTTGTCTGGGGGAAGGCGAATGGCTTGTTTAAGAGTTTTTGAGACCAGAGCATATGCTGTGTACTGCACTACTTAACTTAAACTGTCATTTAGTATCTGAAAATGGACTAAATAATAAATCTCACTGAAATAAAAATTTAAGAAAATTATACCCATTTAGCTACATTTTCAGTTGAAGCGTTCCACTTTGATTTATATTTTAATTAGTAACAAATCAGTTCTTTTTACAATAAGTTGCACCATTGTTAGATGAAATGTCTACGTAATACGCGGACACATACCCATTGGAAAGTTTAAACCAGTAGGGATTTCCATTAACATTTGTTCCTAGAGATCATCAAAATTATAATTATAATTTTAGTAAGAAAGTTTTAAAGAATTGGAATCTTAAAAACAGTGTTAAACTGCTCACCAGACTCCCTTCCAATAATAGAAATGGAAGTTCCCTGAGCAAGCGACCCAACAACGGATGCGCTGGTAGACGGGCTTGATCTGATATTAATACCCGCTGTGGTTACTCCTGTGCAACTTGATGAAGATCCACAACCTCCTCCAGTGCAGAATAAGCTCTGTTCTGCAGCTCTTCTCCTGACCAATCCTGGGAGGACTTTTCCGTCGGCGTAAACCCACTTTGGGAACTCATCCGAGGCGCCTTGAACATCACCTCGGTTTAGCTTCTGCAGAAGTGTCGAGGATTGAAGATTGCCACAGCCGACGTTAAATGTGAAGGAGGCGAGTGCTGAAAATCTATTTTATAAAAATTAGAATTCTCAAAGTGCCCCAATATCTTCCATGATTCATATACGTACTATTTTGACTTTTATCATTATTTCTTACTGATTAGCATTAAGGTTTTGGTATGTTACAGCACTTGCCACGCAAGCTTCATAACGCCCAGGGGCTTTCAGGTCATCTTGTAGTAAAGATTCTCCTGTAGCAAGGGTCAGGGGTACGTTGTACTTCCCATTAAGTGGAACAGAGCAATCCCATACATGACAAGCATGGCCATACCCAATTGTCTTGATTCCAACCGGATCAGTATAAAAATTAGCTCTGAATCCTTCGAATTCCTTGATAAGATTCAGTCCAGCTTGATTTGTGGGACCGGTGTACTTTGCTTAAGGAATAAAATGTTTTTTTAAATGATTAAAAACTGATTGCCTCGAAAAGGTAACAGGTGTAGGTAAGTTGAATTTTCTTACCAGAAAGTGCAGTTGAAACAACTGCAGCGAAGACAAGTAACAGCTTCATTTCTGGCAATTGGATAAGCCTGGAGTACGACAGTGTGAATGGTGGCTAGTGGTAACCCAAAATGACTTTGTGCCGGATCTTATATATCGCATAGTTTGCCCTGTCAAGAGTCAGAGCGTAAAAGTCAAGTGTCTTTTCAGAAATTCAGAAATAAATTGCCACTGTCAGCTTAACGGTGAATCAAATGTAAGCTTAGGCGGATAAAACTGGCGCATGCAGCGCGATAAGTTCCAATAGCAAAGTAATAGGATTTTATCGTAGCAGTAATGTGTAATCGATCATCATAGGATGTTGCATTGTTAGTAAAATATGGGCATACAAACGAAGAATAACAACAATTCCAAACCATAAGCCCATTTCAAATTTATATGACATTCCGAGACAGTCGAAGCTTGACAATGTCAACAGTTCTTTCATTTGTCATTCAAATAGATTAAAATGCACACTAACAATTGTAAGTACATATACTATCACATAGGTAGATTAATGTAAAAGGTAAAGCCTTAAAGCTCTCCTCCAATTACAATGTTGAAATGTGTGTTTAGGGTGCAAAATTAATGTTTGAGTCAATGATCTGTGTCACTACACTATTTAATATTTTTATTGATTCTGACATAAATCCATGCCATAATTATGGAATTACTTAATACTTATTTTTAATACGGGATGCATGACGTATAATTTTATGGTAAAATTTATTTGCAAAGGCTATTCGTATTTTGATGCTTCGCACGCTTGATAGTTGATAATCTACTCATTTTTTAACAGAAATGTTTGAAAATAGTGTTGAACATTCCACATAACATAAATTTAAAGTTCAAATATTTACTGTTGAACGCAGCAAACTAATAGTCTGCAGTGCAATAAGGAGCCCCATTGTTGGAATCGATGTCGATATACCGTGCAGGAACATATCCGTCTGAAAGTCTGAACCAGAACGGATTTCCCCTTATCTTTGTACCTAAAAGCAAAACAAAAACGGCTTCAAATAAGTGTTGTTAAAATTGCGCCTAGATGCCATAATTTACCTGTAGTCCTTCCAATAACAGCAACATCCTCACCGCTCGCCAGCAACCGAACAACTTTCCCGTTCTTTGAAGGGCGTTTCCTAACACTATGCACATTTCTAGCACTTCCCGTACAATTCCCTGGAACTTCAGAGTCAGGAGTCCCACAAAGTCCTCCGCTACAAAATAAGGCCCGTTCCGCAGCTCTTCTCTTCACCAGTCCAGGGAGAATTTTTCCGCCTGCGTATATCCACTTCGGAAATTCATTTGCCGCACCCACAACGTCACCATTACTCAGCTTTGAGGCTAAAGTCGACATCTGAAGGTTGAGGCATCCTTCGTTAAATGTGAAGGAGACGAGTGCTGAAAATCTTCAAACAATTCAACTTTCAAGTTATACCTTCCCCCGAATAATGGATAAATGAAGTCCACAGTCAAATTATGGCACACTTACTGGTTGGCATTAAGATTTTCATAGGCTATAGCATTATTTACACATCCCTCGTAACTTAGAGGGTGTAGGAGAGAAGTCCGTGTCAAGTCGTCTATAAGGAGCGCCTGTGCACTGGCCCGGGTGAGTGGCACATAATATTTTCCATTCAGAGGCACAGTGCAACTCCATACATGACATGCGTGACCATACCCAATAGTTTTGATTCCGACAGGATCGATATAGAAATTTGGTCGGAACCCTTCGAAAAACTCGATTAAATCCAACCCCGCTTGAATTATGGGACCTACGTATTTGGCTGCAGAACAGAATAATTTTTTAAAAATACATTTTTAGCATGCTCTGCACTTTCACTTCACCAAAAATATATCTTTGTTTAAAAGAAAAACTTACAGCATGCAGCTCCAATAACTGCAGTGAGGAGCAGCAAGGTCTTCATTGTCGAGGGTTTGTGATGCAAAACAAAGCGTGAAGTGACTCAAAGTAAGTGATGAGGGGATAAACATGCAATTCGGCTTTTATTTATATAGTACATGCAACCTTTTGTAAAATATTTTCATTACTCATCGTTGTTGTTGTCTTCAGTCATCACAATGAAGCCGGGCTACGACAGGAAGGGACAATTTTTCTTTGCGATTGTGTTTCGCAGAAAATGGCTAAATAAAACAGTAGAAAGCTTGTTTTGTACCTACCGAGCTTCGACGTGTTTAAAAAAGATCTAATGTAATAATGTAAAAGGATGTGATGTTTCCATTTAGAGCTTATTTTTTCTTTTTATTTATCTACTTTACTCCTTTGGAATAGTTTATTCAGAGAAATGAAATCTTAATTCCATGAATTTTATTACCCTATCGCTACTATTTATCAACTATGGGTGAGAAGCTCAAGGTTCAAAGCTATACACATGGACACATGCAGTGTTCTTACAGCTACTTCCAAAAACTGATATCTGCAGAATGTGATGACACAGACGACAGCTCTAATTTATGCCAAATATTCACAAACATTGATCATTTGTGTGTCGGCTGAAAGAGGCATAGAGAACAGGAATAGTTAATTACATATATATAGCATGGCTGGTTTTTCATAGCCTGACACGTAGAGTGTGACGGTTATGGAGTTTTTATATTCCAAAATAATTTCTGATTTGGAGAATCTTACATGCAAAAAATGGACAAGCTCTAACTTTCACTAACCTAAATTGTGCTTTCTAAATTAGAACATCTTCTATGCAAGAATAGAAAACAAACTACGTAAATATGATCATTCTTCTCTTTTTGTACGAGATTCAAATTGTCTTAATTAGTGCTGAAAGTGATGATAATGTTGGTAGTTCCGCATCATACATAGAGCAGAAAAGTATTCAATACGCCATATTAGTCATCGAAAAGAAACCGGATGGCAGAAACTGTTATTCAGGATGAGAAGATAAAACAGTCACGCATGAATGATTCAGACTCATGTGACTGCAAAATTTATTCATGAAACTATAAGAGCCATATCCTTTGTATGATAGAATGAAAAAAGTCGTTGACAGCGCAGCTCAAACTATTTTATAATCCCTATGAAAATCAGAATTTCAGTGATCACTTTAATAAAAATCCATCCCATCTCTTTCTAGGTACATTTTAATGGATTAATCCATCTGAATAAGTTATGTAAAAAAAATTTTAAGATTAGATTTGAACTACAACGGATCTTTCCCACATTACTCAAAATGAACAATAAAAAATTTAAAACAAATTTTAAGTCGTACTTTAGTTCTTTTTACAGTAAGAAGCTCCGTTGTTGGAAGCAATGTTTACGTAGTATGCTGAAATATATCCACCGGAAACCTTGAACCAGTAGGGATTTCCACTGACATTTGTGCCTGAAAAAATACAAACAAGAGCGTTATTAGATTCCATTTCTATACATATGTAATCATATCTAAGAAACAATCACGATTTTTTTACCACTGCTCCTTCCAGTAATCGTAGTGGTTGCGCCATTTGACAATGATTTGACAACTCTTGCACTCGTGGAAGGGCTCGCCCTGACATTAAGTGCTGCAGTAGTTCTACCGGTACAACTTTTCGGAGTAGTAGAGCTACAAGCTCCTCCACTGCAAAAAAGAGTTCTTTCTGCAGCCCTTCTCCTTCTCAGACCTTCGAGAGGTTTGCCACCGGCATTTATCCATTTCCCAAATTCATCTGCAGCGCCATTCACATTTCCGCTGTTCAGCTTTTTGAGCAGGTTAGATGAGCGCAGGCTACCACAGCCCAAATTAAAAACGAAAGACACGAGGGCCGAGTATCTAAATAAAATAAATCAGTCTCTGACATTTTTGATGACATTTTCTCCAGCCACTTTCAAAATGTTTACAATTATTACTGTGATCTTACTGGTTAGCGTTCAGGTTGCTGTAGGTCACATATCTGGAGACGCAGGACTCATACCCTCCATTCTTTAGGTCGTCTTTCAGCAGGGCTTCACCCGTAGCCTGCGTCAACGGCACTCTGTACTTACCGTTGAGCGGAACGTTACAATTAAATACGTGGCAGCCGTGACCATACCCAATCGTCCTGATTCCAACAGGGTCCCTATAAAAGTTACTCCTGAACCCTTCCCACTGCTTCAGTAGGTTTATCCCAGCTTGGTTTGTGGGACCAGTGTACCTTGCTGCAGTACATAAAGTTTTGACAATAATTATAACTCATTTAGAATTACAAAAAATTGAAAATGCTTAATTAGCAGTTGATTCACTGACCTGAATAAGCAGTTACAATAACTGCAGCGAGAATAATTAAAGTTTTCATTTTCACAGAGAGTTTCTTTAGCTGTTTACATGAAGCGTGAGCTCTTTAACTTAAGGAATGAATGATGATTGCCTTTGACTTTTTGAGCTTTTATACGCAAACCCCAACACACTATTTTTCATGCTCTCAAGAATCACTCCACTGAAAGGAAATGGTTATGCGTCCAGTTTCAGCGAATTACTTCATCCTAAGGATTATAAGCCGGTAGATGGGCTTATTTGCTGATATAATATTTAATGAATGTGTCCAGCGTCATTGCGTATCAGCTATAGCTATGTCACTGATATAGGTAAAGTTAAGTATAGTAACTTGAAACCAACCGGTTAACCACAACTGTCTTTATGTCTTTCTCCACTGCAGTGAATTACTCTGTTTATGATGTAACGGGAAATTATGGATGGTTATTTTTACAGCAAGATTACAGGCGTAGTACGCTTGGTACAGTTTTACTATTCTAAATGGAGCTAAACTAGTATGTAGGTAGGTATGCAAAAATCTTAATTTGATTTGCTGTTTTTTGCGTTCTGCTAAAATCTCATTTCCAAAAATTTTATTGACGTGTTTGTTGAAATTATGCCTGTTGTTAAATCATATTCTACCTATAAGCAGGTATTGCTGGTAAAAAAGGAAGTAGGTAAATTAAATGTGTCAGTTTAACTTGACTACGTATGCAATGCGCAATTTGCACAGTACAAGTAAATAGCCCTATATAATTTACAGTGGATAGCAATAAGGATTTAACTTCGCTCCGGTGCGAAAGCAAAATACAAACAAGTGCTGATTAGCCAATATTATGTACATTAAACGTATCCAGTAATCATTTGGAATAGGTAACCCATATCCGTAAGCATGCAACTAAGATGACTAGTTACATACCTATGAGATATGAGTCATTAAATGCGTATTTCTTCTTTTTCACTTCAAAAGAAGCGTCTCTCGGTCCATCAATTCTCCGTGTCCTTTTACTTAGCATTTACTGCTTAAAAACTTTCCCTTTTCTCTCAATATTTCCAAATTCTTATTCCCGACAATCAATTCACTACATGATCAATTTTCATATTTATTTTTAAGCCTAGTGTCCATGTAATAGGTACGTGTGTCTGACTGTCTGATTATCAAAATTACTGAGCTGTTTTATAATAAAAACAATGTTGGAAATTCGTTATTTGCCAAAATTAAATTTATGAATATCCGTCATATCCATACATTATGAATTTTATGATAGATTAAAATACAAAATAAGGCACAATAAAATGGCAATATGGTAAATGAATTAATGAATATGAATGAAACATTTGCAATCACTCATTAAATTAAGACCAGACGGTCGTAATAAATACCACCGGGGTAATTATGGTAGCTCTAAGGCAAGGATAATTAATCAGCATAAAATTTTGTGTAATTCTTTTAAAGAAAAAAATTGCCAGATTAAAAGTACCAATAGAAAACCCGAGAAATGGATGAAAGCGGCAGCAGTTTTACATCAAATAGTGCAGAGCAACCTCAAAAAATGATTAACGAAGTGCTGTCTACTTCAGGGACACAAGTCAATTATGATGTAGAGCTTCTTTTGTTTAAATGGGACTGTTGGAGACCACAACACGCGCGTTCCGCATCTGGCGGAACAGACGCTGGTGCATAATAATGATTTAGGTAAATTAATAGCTCAGGATTTATTACATCTTTGGTAGTATAAAACTGGCGGCAGTTTTTCCAGTCTTCACAGTCTGTAGCCCAATCAGTTAATTTAATAGTAGGTCAGGTTTGCAGTCATGCGATTGTTTCTTTTCTCTCTCCTTCCAGCACTTTGCTGGGGAGCCAGTGAATTCGCAACCGTTGAGGTTATGCGAATGTCCCAGCGCTCAGCCGACTCACCGGACTCCTCCTCATACCGTCTTCATATAAATGGTTTGGAGGAGCAGGAGAGACTGAGCGTAAGGTCCCCCAGCTACTCCATCTTCACCCCAGACTTCCAATACCTGGAAGCAACTAGTGACCCAGTGACAGGAGAGCCTCAGGTGAACGACGCCACCCCTTCCAAGAGGGAACTGGCACACATCGAAAGCAACTTCTTTACCGATCCAGAGTCTAACGTGGCAGTTTCCTTGAAGAGAAGTGCAGATGGAAGCTTCCAGGTGAGCGGACGCATCGACGACAAGTCTATTGTTCACCGTGAAAACAACATTCACGAGATCGTCAGGCAGGTGGCTGAACCATCCACTATCAGAGACTACATTGATGTAAAGCGAGCCATCAAGGGTCTCAAGGTAACGAAATCGACAACCAGGGCCCAACCCGAAATCTTTGTTGTTTGGGACTACGAGTTCTGCCAGCAATTCAACTTCAACCGTAACCAAATCCTGGACTACACCGGCGTCTTTTTCCACGCAGTCAACAACCGATTTGCCACTGCGAGGGATCCAATTATCTCTTTCCGTATTTCCGGTGTCCTGGCCATTAATTCCAGAAACGCCCAGCCGTACATGGAAAACAACCGAGTCTCCGGGGGATACGACATCAACAAAGTTCTTGACGACTTTGCAAAATGGCTCTACTCCAATGGCAGACAAACTCCAAGATTTGACGCAGCTGCTTTGATAAGTAACTCCGACATGAAGTCGAAGGACAGCAATGGCGCGTACTCATCCGGCGTTGCAGGTCTTGCATATTTGGGTACAGTATGCTTGAACTCAACCTACTGGCGTCAACATCTTGGGTCATCCGTAAATGAAGACCAAGGAGGATACTACAACGGCATTTTTACTGTATTTCATTTATTAATTTCACTCTAATTTCACATATATTGACATATATGTTTATA
>JAHZND010003799.1:0-15170 GCA_027744115.1 Acrocyrtus sp. NNG-2020 | reverse complement strand
GTATAAAAGAAAGTAAAGCAACTGAAAAAGTGAGATAAACGGTTTTATTATTACTTGGCGATATCTCAGACGTTTTAATTATGTTTAGGGATCATTTACGAAAAAAAAAACTTTTAATTTGACAATGAAATAATCAAGGATATGCTCCGCCTATATCGCTAGTTATCTGGACAGTCTGTTCTAAAAAATTAAGGTTTTATAAAAGTTGGTACCTGCGATCTTTTCTGATTGGGGATTGTAGAAAAATAAAATCTATTTTTGTACGATATTAGTGTAAGTATGGCTATATAGCTGGGGCAATGACAAATTTCATGGATTCTTGTTTATTTTCCTTTAGGTGGGTACACCTGATGTTCAATTTGCTGGTCCAACTCCTCGTTGGACTTCCTCTAGAGATGGTTCACGGATCACTAAGAATCGGCTGTGTGTACATGGCCGGTGTATTGGCAGGCTCTCTGGGGACATCCGTTTTTGACCCGGATGTCTACTTGGTCGGAGCGTCTGGCGGAGTCTACGCTCTGCTGGCGGCCCACTTGGCTAACGTTCTTCTCAACTACAACAACATGGAGTTTGGCCTTGTGAGACTTCTGGGAGTGTTTCTTATTGGTAAGGAGCATGAAAAAAAGAAAAGACAAACTACAAATCTTACTCGTTTTTTACCCTGGAAATAGGAAAATATTACGCGAAAGTGAAAGTGCATTTACAGCCTTCCATTTTCGAGCTACCCCGTACATTCTTTCCCTCCTTGTTTCGTTAATGTTTTATCCTTATGCGGAGCTCCATCATTTTAAAAAAGAAAGCGCAGAAGAGCCCAACTCTCGTTAACAGAAGCGCAACTTTTCCCCTGAAAAGTTTTTACTAAAAGTAATTAAGTGTAGGGAAATTTTTTCACCGTAATTAAAAGTATCTCCATTCTCCCGCTTCCAGCAAAAAAAGTAAAACCTTTGTATTTATTTTTTTCTTTGCAGCAAGTGTCGACGTGGGCTTTGCAATCTACGACCGTTACGCCGCATCACCACCGTTAACGGAAGGCTCAGTTCCTCCAGTTTCCTACGTGGCACATTTGACAGGAGCCCTCGCAGGCTTAACTATAGGACTCCTCGTGCTAAAAAACTTTGAGCAGAAGCTCCGAGAGCAGTTGATGTGGTGGTTAGCACTGGGGGTGTATGCTGCCTGCACACTCTTCGCCATCCTGTTCAACATTTTCCACCCAGTCTATCCAGAAATGATTCCGAGTGAATTTGTTGAAATCCCTGAGAAGTTTCCTCATCATCAGATACAGTAGTGTAGGAAGTCGGTTGTGGGAGAGCGAGAGCAAAAAAAAGAGATGATATGATGATTGCTCTGAAAAAGAACACGTCTAGATATGTATCAGTAACCTACACGTACGAAAGTCCATTTTTATGCACAAAAAAACTATATTCATACATGAGTTTTTTTCCCTCGCGCTCCACTTATGTAAGTTGATTCGAGCAGGAAAGATGACAACTCTTTGACATAATCAAAGAATAAAAAGAGCCAGGCCAATACCTTATAATATCTAGGTTACTTGTGAAAAAATATATCCAATGAATTCTTCAAGAAGGAGAAAAAGAAAAGTCAGCCTAAAAGTCAAGTTAGTCAGTCATGCATGCAGCTCCAGTAATAATGTATGAGTCTCGCCAGTCACCGTCACCACCATGAAACGAAAAAAAAGAAAAAAATGGGAGCAGAAAAAAATAACTTTTGAATTCAATGATACCCTTTCCCTCACTGCAGATACTTATGGTATTTTTACTAGGAATGAGAAGGAAAAGTCTTAAATTTTACAAGAGAAGAAAAAGAAAAAGGACATTGTGGAAAAGGAAAAGAAAAGGGTACCCCAAAAAATGAAAGCACTGAAGTGAAAGTAAGGCGTATATAATATTCCTTTAAAAAGTATTTTTCGTGGATGTCCTGAAAAGACCAAAAAAAAGTAATTGTGGAACAGAAATAATTTGAGATAAATTTAACCACAAAAAAACTGCTCTCCATTTTGGGACGACTGCACTAGAAAAACCGTTACGACTTTACGAGTATCAAGCTCCTTATTGTAGTACGTGGTGAGGACTGCGTGAGTGTGTACTCATCATCTAATATGCAATGCAAACGTCACATTATGCATTCATAAAGTATGAACGGTTGTATGATTCCAAATAGTCCGCCGGGGGAAAAGAATAGAATGTGCTTGGGAGAGGAGAGTGAAAATGGCAGGAGCTATGGAGAAACACAGGGGGCACATTGAGATAAATATTCCACGGGAGAAAGCTCCAAAACAAAGATACTATAAAATGGGAACAATGAATGCTGAAGCTGATACGAGCTGACTGAGGCTCTTTGTTCGATGGCTGGCAAGTTTTCTATCGTGCATTCTTCTATTTTCCAACATTTCCATAATATCTATCCTACAGCTGAAAAATACATTTTTCCGGTTGTAATTAAAAAGTGTTTTGCTACAGTAAAAGCTGGATGCTGAATAGCAGAGAAGAAAACAAACTTTTTATAACTATTTACCCCAAGAAATAAAATGGAAGCGAGCTAAGGGGCAAAAAGTAAAATTGGCAGTTTAAAGTTTCCTTAAATTCTTTTTCCACTATTAGCTACCTCGTGCCAATAATTTTCCACTGTAAGTGTGCGAAGAAAAGGCAAATTTTATACTCAAACATGGATAGATTTGTGCAAGGTTGCAGCTAGAAAAAGATGCTCCTTTAACTTCATGCCAAACTATAAAAAACGGAGACAAAAAATGTATCCTTGACCTTGCACAGATTGTCCTCAGAAAACTATTCCATTCACTTATGTAGATGTAGATTTCAGCAGGAGTTTAAACAAAAAAATGGTTCATTAGATTGTAGACGTTTTTAGTTGCTCTTGGTTTAGATTTATAACGTATTTATTGAAAAGGTACTATTACTCCAATATAGCTAGATAACTATATTTATAAGTTAGGATAATGTCGATGAGTGTTATTGCAAAAATAAATGCAATTTTTAGCGATGCTCTATCAATGCAAAACTGTATCATAAAATGTAGCGTAGACAAATATAAACTTAGAAGGTATAGAACAGGTAATGCTTAAAAACAAACTGTGCAGAGTTTTCTTCGAATGACAAGTTAAAATGGGCTAATGTGAGGTGCGTTCCGTTACTGGTTTTCTCTTTTGTAAATAATTTACCGGAGTCTTTTTTAGCATTGTAATTTCAGTGAAACCAAAGATTTATTAAAAAAGACAGGCTTATCGGTATAGTAGACGTGATTTCGTTTCATTCCTTTTTGCAAGCAGCGCAGTTAACGGTTGGGTGTGTCAATAATTTATTCAGACTTTGTTTTCGACATTTTTTGCATTTTTCTAAAAACTATATAAGGCCCGATAATAATGGGGTAATTAATATTAAGTTATTTTGCAAGAAGATGCTAGCTCTGAAATATAAGGTGTAATGCGTACTAAAAAAAAGTAAAATACGTTAGTACCTGTTAAAGTCGTTATCAGTAAGAATCCGTATTTTACAGGTTAGAGAGATAGATAATTAATAGATTGTTTCAACTGTTAAAACTGGTAAGCTGCTAAAATCCTCTTTAACGCCAATACATGTACGTAAATACAAATATGGAGTAGAAGATTACTTACAATGCAACAATTTACATCCTGTAGTGGATTTCATAATAAAAAAACAGTGAAAACGTCCTAAAAACTTTTTCTCCATAACATAGCTTATTCACTAACTCTTTAGTGGCACTTTTAAGAGTCGTAGCTGTAGTTTAATTGTAGTTTAGGGAAAAATTATAAAAAAATAATATTCTAGTCAAATGGATAAGGAGGTGAATTATAATAAAGATTTAGGATAGTATAAAAAGATTTTTTTGTTATGCAAAGTTTTCCATTTCAACAACTTCTATTTTGTTTAATCTCTGTATAACTAACAAATATGGCTCTCAGAGTGCCCCAAAAGGTGAAAAATGTTACCATTAATTTACTAATAAAAAATAACTAACTGATGAGAAATTAATTGAATCAGTGAACCTCCATTAATTAAAAAAATATATTACTAACTCCAGCTGTATAGAACGTGTAATTCCTGGCAGTACTAGGCACTATCCTTATGTACATTTTTGTCCCTTTGTCTTTCTTTTTTAAGGCTGCACGGTAAAATGAAAAGTGTGAGTGGCAAAAAAATATTTAGGGTAAAAAATAATCGCACTTACTATAAAAAAACATTTAAGCATGTTTCAGTCTCATATAAAATATGCCTTCATACTCAAGTTTCATCGTTTAGTTCCACTTTGCAACGCATTATTTTAAGAGTAGCCTTTACAGTGTATTTTTTGGAAAGACTTGGTCTTTCTGTGAAATTAACTTGGTAGACTGATCTGATACTGTTTTCTCATGCATGATAGGTGATTCAGTAATATTTTCGATATTTCTTTTCTTCTGCTTTTTTGTACTTGGAAGATATTTTGAAACTAGTAGATAGTGTTATTATGTTCTAATGTCTACGGGGAAATTTTTATGTTGACGCTAATTTACAAAATTTGTTTAGGTGATTATAACTTGCACTTCATCATGTAAGTACATTTAAATTATCCATTCATATCTATGCCAAAATTGCCAAAGCGGAATTAGCGAAATTCGAACAGGGATCATTAAATGGTATGCAAGGCACTTTACTTTTCTCCTCTGAAATATCGTGTATACTAGGGTAAAAAAATATGCAGTTTATGCTGTAAATAATCAGTGTAAAATAATCAGCAGCTGGATAATTATGCTGTACATTTGTAAGGTGTAGACAGCACAATGCAGTTGATGAGATGAGAGAGGTAAATGTACAAGCTGAAGATTGGGGAATGGAAAGGGATGATTTATAATAAGGGTCGAAACAGTATATCTATATATTTGTATATGTAAATGAAACTGTAATTTATTGTAAAATTACAAAGAAACAAAATACTGACTTAAAAATAAAACCTTAACTATCGGTAATGTCAGAAAAAAACATTTCGTGTATGAGTGCGCTTATTTCCATATTACATTCGCCAAAGGGCCAAAGTGACCCACACGATTTGCTAAATTGATGCGTTCTTCGCCTCATTTGGACTGAGATAGCCTACCGCAAACGGAAGTCACTTGAGTAGTCTTCATACGATGCAGCTGGATGTTCCTTTTATCTTATGAAATCCTTCTGAATGTGACGTAGTTGTGGTAGCTTTTATATTGTTTGCAGGAAAGTGAAAAACAAACAAGCAGCAAATTGCATGGTTATGGCAGCTCTATTCTGTTTACAACGAATGTCAGATATGGGACGGGTCTCACGTTATCTGATTTTTATGTAGCTTTAGCTTTACACATCGCATACAATATTGGGGTGAAAGCGTTCGACGTGGTTCGACCTATGTCGTATTCGAAGTAAAAGTCAACTTTCCACTGTTTACTATTCATCTCCTTGCCCCACGAATATTTTTATTCTTGTGTACCCCATGTGGAATCAGGGGGTAGACATTGACAACTCTTTATTGACCAATTGTATGAGCTCAAGCTGAACAAACACGCGCTTTCATCCGCTGAGCATCCGCTTTAAAGTGTCTCATTAGATTCCAGTCATGTTCCACAAATATTACCTGTATACAAGTGGGATCAGGAAAAGTCAGGAAAGTTGACCGTGGATATGCTGTCATCTCTAGATCCTATCCGTGTCAGTGGTGATTCCCGAGGATATTGCCAAACGTATAAAAGTAGAAGCAGATGCGCTCTCATGATTTACAAAGTATTGGAAAATTCCAATAAATGATCCGAAGCTTAAACCGAGGTTAATACTACATAGGTATAACCTTCGAGCCTGCCTATATCTACCTACGCATTCCCATTTTAAAATATAACAAATAAATGCCAAAGGATAGAATAAAGAAGCATCTCCAATTTTAAGTGTAGGGCAGCTAACAGCATAAAGATCCATGAATTTTTTGGTGGTCGAAAACTCTATTTTGAGGAAGATTTCATTGAAATGGACAATTCAGTATTTGAAAATTTTCTGTAAGACCCGTATCGTAGAGTAGTAAACATTTGTTTTGAGACAGTATAGCTTTTTTGGACAGTGCTAAAACTAAAACATGCGAAGGGATGGTTTGTGGTAGCGTCCTGGGAAAACGGTTGGTTCAGGTAATCTCAAGAAATGAAATTTTCCACTTCTTATCACTATTTTTTCTGTCCACTGTCCAAACCAGACGGTCGTTTGAAGGACAAACTATCCTAGTTCCAGGTGGAATCTTGGAAAGGCAGTCAAATGAAAACAAAGAAGAAAATGCACAGCAGACACCAGCACAGCAACAGCACACACAGCACTCCCGAGTGCAATTCAAATCCTTGAAGATGTCGTAAATCCTAGTTAGGATATGCGCTGCTTCCAGGAACAAATTGGATTCGCGAGATTAAAATTTATTATTAGCTCTTTTCCCAGCATCCCTTGGAGACTCTCTCCGAAAGAATCAACAAATACACTTCCAGCTCCGCCGCCACCATAATCTAAGCTTAACCACCCACACATATATGCACCGTGTGTTAAAATCGATCGGTTCATGTACTAAAATAGATTTGTAAAACCGCCAGAAAATTCAAAAAACCGAATTCCATTTCCATCCCATTTATTGCTTCAGAGACCAGTAAAGTACACAGTTCATAAGTTTTAGTTCATCAGTTAAATAAAAATTAATTATATAATATGATCTCGTAGACAGACTGCTCACAGGTAAAAAAGTACCGTAATAATTAAATCTATTCATAATAGATGCAGGTAAAACTGGGTAATCTAAACTTCGTACACTAGAAGCCATACATTATTAGGCTGTTATTGCTCAAAGCAAAAATCTACAGTCAGTTATTAGATGGAAAAAAGAAGTACAGTTACAATGTTAAATCACTTAAATAATTACAATGTTCATACTTAACAGTTTATTATTTATTTTTTACAGATTTCTGCAAATTGGTAAAGTGGCAGAAATTGACGAATGACCACGACTAGCTCCTATTACTGACTAATTAATAAAGCTAAAAGTATAGCTAACAACCCAAATGGAACACATTACTTTACTTGCATATTAAAAATGGAGTTTATCATTAAATGAATCTTAGGTAGTTGTAAGTAGTTGCATATATTTCAGTTACACTGCTATTTTTAGCTATAGCGCAAAAGCTCTCTGCGAAATAAGGTGGTTATTTTAGAAAATGACTTATTTCTGAAGTACACTATTTATATCGTTGTTGGCTTACAATTAGTATATGCTTATCATATCATGACACAACTTTGTTTAATGGCAAAAAATCACAATTAAAAGGAATAGGTTAGGTTTGCATTGACATTTGAGTGGCTGGTGTACACTTTTTTGAACATCATTTTGTAAATGAGGAATAAACGAAAAACTCAACTCAAATCTTATTAAATGTGGTAGGGCGACTAAACTGGATTTCACCAGTTTTTCCAAACCCTGAGAAAAAGTTTAAGTAGCTTTCTAAACATTTGACAATAAATAAATCACAGCTTGGATTTCAGGGGAGGTATTGAAGATAACTGTTCGGGAGTGTTTGCAATTCCAACAATGCTTGCCATCTGGCCAAGCACATTCGAATTTCCAAAAACGTTGTCTGGGTCAAGTGACTGCTTCAAGTCCGCTAATGTTTTGATGCTTGGCTTGGATATCGTTCGGGGGAGCCATTTTCTTCGGATTTTGCCAACTCCGTGGTGGTGGGAAATACTGCCCCGGTTAGCAAGAATTTCGTCCCTTGCGATTCCCTCAATTTCTTCGAATACATGGACGGGATCAGACATTCCACGGTAGTTGAAAGCAAAGTAAAAGTAGACGCACGAGCCGACATCGTACGTTTGCGTTACTCGACATGTAATGAAGTGGTGCCGGATGCCTCGCTCTAAAATTAAAAAATATTAATATATAATTAAAGATATATGATAAGGACTGGTTAGAGGTAAAGCATTGCAAAGTTGCCTTTAAATTACCTTTGCACTCATTTGTTACACGGAGTTTCACGTTTTCGCACAAGTTGTACGTATGGCTCCATGGAACAGAAGTTTCAAATGATTCCGCTACAATGTAGTAGTCCAGAGCAATGTCCTACGAGCCCATAAAATATGGTTTAATAATAGTAATAAGGTTTTATTCACGGGAAAAATTAGTTTTTTACTTACTCGAATGTATGCAATCACAAATGTTAAAATGTAGCCTCTTTCGCCATTAGCATCTCCAGCTGGAAACCATCATAGGTAGTTAAAGTTAAAGTTGTTTGGCATAACTTTATAACAATTAATTAATCAAGAGGGAGGTATCATCATTACCTGGTAAGCCACCATGTTGAGCTGCAATAGAATAGATACGCTGTTCCTGAATTTCGACCTCCTCCTTTCTTCCTTCAAATAGGAGGGTTGCAACGCAAATTTGGTTTAAGTCAAATCCTTTGAATTTCGTTAAATAGAAAGACTTTAAACTCCCCTTGAGAGCTCCCAAGTAACCTTCTGGTGCTCTGAGAGAGTGGCCAAATTTAAACTGCTCATTATCCATCAAACGTATGGAGGATGGTTGACATCTCTATAAAATAAAAAAAATAAATACATAAGTTCGATAATTTGAAGAAAGTTAAAAATTAAAAACTGCTAAAGTAATACAATATAAGCACAAAAATGATCACATAATTTTAAGTTTTCTTTGGCATTCAAGTTTTAGTTGTTTCAGAAGCAACTCAAAGTTTTAAATAGTTAGTAAAAAGTACCATTTGTGACGTGTCCAAAGATATTATTATTCTAGCTTCCTCATCTGGACAGCACAAAGCTCCAGAGACACTGGTCCCACCTCCAAATGGAATTATAATAGCAGTGCAGTCAGTTGCAATCTTCACAATCTTAACAACTTGGTCATGGCTTTCAGTCCAAACTACGACATCGGGTATCCTCGGAAAGTTTCCAGTTCTTAGCTGAAATATCTCATGGAGTGTATGGCCATGTGCTCGAAACAATCTGTCACTTCCTTCCACTGAATAAGTCACTCCCACTTCGTCAAATTTCTTAAGTAAATCAGGAGACGCTTTTGAAGAAGGATAATCGCCAGAAGAGGGTTCAGGAATTGGCTCCGCTTTGGCAGTAAAGTCACCTCCAAGTCTTTGCGTGACCCAGTTTGTAAAATGGGGTAGCACCAAGCTTCCAAGTGGATAACGATTTCCAGTGAACTCCAGGGAGCCGTTGCGGAATACAAAGCCGGAATCCTTGTAACCCCACCCATTCCATTTTAGAGCTTGTTGCCTGCAAAAAATATTACACGCAAAGTCAGCCAAACCTTCTTCTGTTACTATTTTTACATCACATATTTTGCAACTTTTACCTCTTCTTAGGAATCGATCCCTTAGATTTGCTATTGTTGAATAGACCTGACTGCGATCCCGAACTGCTAGACACTGCTACCAGTGCCTTTTCATCCACTTCTGATTTCATCGTCCCGTCTCTTTCCCGGCACCCAGGTTTCTCCGCTAGCGCCATACTTATGTAATTAAAGCCGTTTTCGTCCTCACTTGACTTTATCAGTATACACAAGGGAATGCAAAAGCACGTCTGCGGATCTGTCCCGTAAACTTTCTTTGACTCAATTTTAGTTGCAAGTCACTTTCCACAATACTATATTCTTCTACTAAATTAATTTTTTTTACTGTGAACAGCTCAAAAGGAACATGCTATATGTAGTCCATCTATATGTGCCCAGTCATAGTGCATTGTTTCCAACTGTCAAATGAAGAAAATGCTTTTGGCTTTTTTTACCTAGAAGCCTTAGCTATTCGGAAGCACGCTCCGACTTAAACAAAACCTCGTTTATTACTATTTTTGAGTGCAATAACAGGCTGTATGTACAGGTAATAAATTTTCATGCCTTGCAATAGCAATTACCCAACTGCTTTCTGCATAGCAATTTTTTCTCTCTACACAGAAATGCAGTTAAAGGAGAAAAAGTGACAAAAATGTATTTATTTTTGTGCGGCTTTCATAAAGAAAGGATACATGTTACATGTACATATATTACCGAGTAGGTTTTAGAACCAGCCGGGAACATGGACAATTGAGTAGACAGACACGCCATACGGAAAGCCCATCCCACTTCCAAAACTTCCAGTCATACCAATACCAGTCTTCCACCAGAGCAGTAGTGTTTTCCCGTCTGCTCCGCATGAATCCAATGGTATTGCGTAACGTAGCACATTGCATTACCCTACCAATTTACTCCGTGCATTTTTTGGTACGGTCTATCGTATCGTATGATATGTCCCTTATCTACTCCTTCCATCATCATCCTATTTCCTAAATTAATGCTGATCGTGAGCTATATGGAAAAGGGCAGAGAAATGGGTTGCATACCGTGCTGGTTCTCTTTATGTGTACTCAGCAAAATTCATAAAACGGTGAGGGTGTAAAAATGTTGGAGTGTGCATGCAAGTACTTAGAAAGGGAAGGAAACAGAACGGGCAAGTTGTAACAGCCACAATCCTCTAGAGCGCAGAGAGATGCAGATGCAACTTACCAAACTTAAAATTGTAATAGTGCATGATACTGATACAGTTGGGTTCATGTGTATGGATTCTTTGATTAGAAGTGGAGGAAAATAATAAGGTTGCAGGGAAGAAATGGGGGCTGTAGGTGGGTGCTATACGTGCTTCCGGTTTTTGCAGAGTTCCTTTCAGAATTAATTTATTCGATGGAATAAGAGCAGATTTATTGCTATGTGAGTTCTATAAATAAAATAGAAGCTTTACGTAGGCATTGTAGGCATTGCGTTCTTGTAATTAAACGGTTAAAAGTGGCTTTCCTAAAATATGGAATTTGGGAGAGACCATTGATAGTGGGAAGAGGAGGAATGAGGTGGTAGCAGAAAAAGTGTGGAAATGATCTGCAATATAGATTTGTAGTTCCTCTGCACAAAAGTACAGCAGAAAAAAATTGGAAATGTATTTTAATTATTAATTACTTAGAAGTAAGCTTGGATATGAATTTTACACGGGGAAATTCAACTACTAAGAAACCCAAAACTTGGCTGATTGATTAAATGAATGACTGTGTATGTAATTTTAATGCAAACCTGATAGCTCCATTTTCAGTAATGCATTTGATTCTTCTTTTTGCCTACCCAGTTTTAGTGCACCTTAAAAAATAACACGCATTGGAAATAGGTAGGTATGGAATTTATTAGCATCATGTCAACCAGCTGAATTTTGTGGATGTCAAATGAAATTTCATTACTTTCTGAACTAAACGCTAAACCCATAATCAGTGTTGCCTACAAATTTTCCAAAGAGATTTACCTTGATATTAAAATCGCCACGCATATCGCTTCCTTTTACTAACTCTTGTTGAAATCCCTTGCAACTGCACAATACAACATAATAGGACAGCATTTCTATATTTATACATATTCAGACTCGCTGATAATTCCATTTTTAGTTGTTCCCATGATTCAACTTGACCTGTAATACATTGTTAGCTGTTTATATTCATTTCTAATTACTATCAAAACTTATTTATTTCAAGTTACCCCAAAATCAAGTCATTCCAGTATGTGACATTAAGGAGCGTACTATTTTAGGAATGTCTATTTTCCACGGGAAAGTGAATATAACCCATTCCATTCCAAATCATCGAAATATCCATTAAGTTGTATGATGACCTTGAATTTAATTAAAGTGTATTGGAATTTGAAATAATTTAAATGGGTAACTCAGAAAGTTATATCACACAACATAACATGTACCTAATGACTGCAGCATTTTTAAAAAGAAAACGATTAGTGTTATAAAGAGAGCTATATATATCAATGTTGCAGATTACAATTGCAGTCCAAATAGTTTCTCTAACCCGCTGCTAGTAGCATGGCATTCATCGTGTAATTGAATTCTTTCCTTTCAGCAAATCCAATTCTCCAAATTCCTTGAACTCGGCCACTATTTAAAAGGTGTAGAGTACCTAATAGTTCCATATTGTGCTAAGTTTTCAAAAATGCTCTCTAGAAGTATTTCGACCCATGCGACCCATAATCGGCAGCACCATATAATTTCATACGTTTATTTGGATTATAGGACTTCCATCTTCCTAATCATTTTGAAACTTTCCAAATCCATTGTGTACATAATTGCATACATAATCTGTTGGACCATAGGCACACAGACTGGAACAAATAACATCTACATCAACTCAACGCAGGCAAATAATGAACAAATTTCTTGCTAAATGTAAACTGAACCTGGTCATTGCCCCACTTCTCGTGATTTTCTAAATAGACCTCTAAGACGAATAAACACATAAGAATAGACCGATTTCCTCTTATAAATAACAATATAACACATATCTGATGGATATTTCAAATCTTGCAAAAAGGGGTCTTTAAAAGCGATGGCAATACCATGAAGGAAACGCTAGTGTAAATACACTAGCGTTTCCTTCATGGTATTGCCATACGTAAATACGTATGTGTATACGTATTTACGTATACGATTATCATACTCTACAATGAGTCATTTGTGTGTACCTTTGAACAATATTTTGCTCGATTGAATCCATCATGACGAGATTTTTTAGAAAATAAGACGTTGGCAAAAATTGTATTTTACTAAATTGTGTTAAATAGTAAATTATTCTAAATAGAAGGAAAATGATTAAGAGCCGACGGTTACAAATATAGATGATATGGAAAGGAAAAGCATTTGATAAAATAACTTTCCGCCATACTAATTTTATTACATATGTGGGATTTATCTGCGAGGAATGTTTACATGCTACATGTTGCACTAGCATTAGAAGAAATATTTTTATAATCTTCAGTGCCTCACTTCATAACTCCAAGTCGAAATTAATAAAATGTCAGTGAGAGATCAGAACTGCAAACTTGAACTGCCAAAAATTGGGAATTTATAAGGAGAGGAAAATTATAGCTCATAAAATTCTATTTGACGTATATAGAGAGGGTTTTGCTGTTTTGCGCCATCAAGCTCATGAAATATTATTTATTTCATTGCTGAAAATGATGCAAGTTGTATCACTTCTCGCGTAAGTTGTAGCTGTGTGCTGTACTTGTTCATGTAAAAATAAAATCATTTCATCTATCAAGAGTAGAAGGCAGTACTGCGCCCTCCTCTCGTTCCCCTATTAGGGTTTTTTTAAGGGAAAGCATTTAGCAAAGCGTCATCGTCATTGCTATCAATTTCATAGACTCAACGTTTTCTCAACGGTTTGGAGAGCAAAAAATTCTAAACTGGTAAAGAGCATGTCTACGAAAGTGACGTCACAAATATTTCCATTTTATTTCCCCAGTAATAAATTGTACGAACAATGATACTACCATCCCCATTCCCTATGCACACGCATCGCTACGTATTTTATGCATAAGCCTTAAAGTACAAATCAAAGTGTTAGAACGAGCAAGCAGCCTAAGTGAGTGTCTCTCAGAGCGGCGCTTCTCACTGGCTCGTAAAGACTACTTTTATTTATTGGGCGTACTTTTTAAAAATATAAAGCAATATTAAAAGTTTTAAAAATAGTGACAAGCTAAAAACCAGTAAGGATCCGCTGAGGTTATCTTTCCGAAGCTAGAAATATCCGAGCTGTTGTGGGGATGTAATGCCAGCCATGTTACAACACTAAACATGAGCACCAAATCGGGTTGCAAGATGCAAGTGTGGCTGATGCTGATATACCATTATAGCTTCCCTTATACAGAAGGACGTTATATTTTTTAGAAGGGGCATGTCTTGCTAAATAAGAAAATTGTGTGAAATCTTCAATTTTGGATTCTTCCTAGTAGTAGTTCCTCCCCCATTTCCGTTCTATGATTGTGTTGCGAGAGAGAACCCATGCAGAAAAAAATCGTATTTGATATAATTCTAAGAGAAAAAACAGGATCCTTCCCTATTGTGCATTGATTGATAATGGGAATGAGAGCGAGAGGAAGAGAGCAACATGGAAATTACAAAATGCCCTGATGCACATTGCCACATATATTTACTTCTGCACAGAGATTGGGAAGTGCATGGGTTTATATAGTAAAAGTTCTCTTTTTATTACAAAACTGGGGGAATGTTTTAATTATATTATAGCAAGAAGGCTGAAAGAATGGAGCACTTGCTTTCATTATTCCTATCCACTCCTATCTGATGATGACGACCTCGGGAAAAGGAGCACGGGAAGTCTGCACTCTGCACCTCAAAAGGAAGATCGACAAGGAGAGCAGCAAAACACATTTTTATTTCTGAACAAAGCAACGACTCACGTCCATATTGCGTAGACATCTCGTGCGATTATGTGATGGCAATAGAGAAAAAAGATCTATCTAAAAATTTTTAAATGCTAACTCCGACGCGAACACTGACGAGACGTTTGCAGAAAAGGAAAACTGTGCTAGCCGGATATAGAAACTCAGGAGTGCTTTAGGCATTTTCCCCAACGGTGCAGCGGAAGGGGAAGAAGAGCAGGAGCAACAACGCCAAAAAGAATGCATGTAAAATAACGTGTTTCGAAAATAAAGAACAGATAGGCAATGGCAACGCTTGCTCCAAGCAATGATGACAAGAATCTTGGATACGGAAAGATGGGAAACGAGGGAACTTGGATCATGGATGGATGCAGAAAGTGGAGGACTAGTTGACTTATACCATTATCATCCTTTTTTAAAAAAAGAAAATAACAAAACGTGTACATCAGCTAAGTACGACTTTAGTAGGTATGCCACCTATTTTGAATGAAAATAGTAGCAGGAGCAGGAGAAAATAGAATGACGAAGTTTAAAAAAAATTCCTCTGGGGACAAAAACTACTGCTAAGATTTTGAGCCAGTCCTGCTGAAGCTGTTGATCAGGTAGGAATATATTCTTTGTGGGATTTTTCTCTTCCTCCTTGAAAATTGCATTGCGCTCCTGTGAGAGAGTGAAGTGCAGTCAGTTTTTAAGTGCTGCAGGCAGTTCGTAGGACTCGTGCGCTTTAAAAAAGGAGAAGCAAAATGGTCAGTTAACGGAATCGTTTTTATACTAACCACACACTATTGGAAAAAACTAAAAAAGGAAAGTTTGCAGCAGGAAGAAAAGGATGAAAAGAGGACTAATATGAAATTGATTTATTCTTTCCTCGCGTATAG
>JAHZND010003798.1:0-11227 GCA_027744115.1 Acrocyrtus sp. NNG-2020 | reverse complement strand
CTTTATCATGAACGATAATCATTAAATAAATCGGATGTGGTCTTCTTGGTCTCATTATTATCTTATGCATTCAGTTTTCAGATAATTTTTGTAATGGCAACGAGCACACAATAGCACGAATGGAAATACTGCGGCGGCAATAAAAAGCGCTCAGTGTCGGTTATATTTTTTATACATGCCCATATTCAATAAGTTTGCTGCTGAGTGCTGAGTGCCGTATTTGGAGCAAATTATCATGGTTAATCACGGGATATTTCTTCAAAATGCGTCACTCCTAAAAAATGTCGTTGTCACCATTTTGGACGTCCAATGCCATCATAGCAAAATATCAATGTCACCACTACGGATACTACCGTTGCTCCAATTCGGCTAATATCTTACTTCTATTGTAGCGCGCACCTTTAGTCAAAGTAATTTGTCAAAAATTGCAGCGGTACTCTGTTTTCCCCTGTTTGATTTTTGTTTCTCGTTCAAACACAAAAAACACTGCAAAAATAATGCCGGTGACAGCTTGAAGAAAAATCATTCACGCTTTCAGTCACTCATTTCCCTGCTTTTTATACTCTTGTCTCCTTCCTGCTACAACGAAACAAAGTTCTACTTCATTTTTTATGCTTTTCTATAAAAATATATATAATTCAGTTATCTGTTATTCTCGTCTTCCTAAAAAAATCTACTTTGAAAAGTTCCGATTCGAGTAGTACTTTTCTTTCAGTTCTTTTAAGTACAATTTTGAATCGGAGTTATTATTCCCAACTTTATTTTTTTCTAAAGGCAACAATCCGCTAATGTTTTTTGGTAAATTGTTACAAAATTTTATCTTCAAAGTTAATAAGGTAGTTAGTATTCCGAAAGGAATTGATAATGAAAGAAAGTATAAAATAAAAGCTTTTTTTTCTGTTTCCTCATCCAATAATTATCATATCAGTTCCCATATTATCCTACATATGTGGATTTTCCATATCACTAAAATAGCAATTTCCTTAAATAAAAACGACCCCAAACAGCTATCCTTTCTCATTCCCATTTAAAAACCGAAGGAAAGAGATTTTGCACAGATACCTGCAATCAGTCAGGTAGACGTTGTAAGCTCATTAAAATCAAGAGAGAGATAAATGATGAGTAGCTGTGATAGCACTGCACTTAAGCGCTACTAACTTATTGCATATGCATACCCAAAAAAAGCGCTTAATACAATCTACATTTTTCGTTCATTCACAAATAGCATCTGCAAAAAAAACTACTGACGATTCGGAAAAAGCTCATACCTGTTGTATGGTAATTTAATCCTCTCGCTCATTTCCGTTGGTCTCCTTTTTCCACGTCCATCACATCAGCTCATCGTCAGTAATCCATCCATTTTACTCTACTGAAAAATTTATGCTCACTTCTTATTACGATCCCAATCTTGTTCACGTTTTCTTTATTATTTTCAAATCGTGTTTGAAGACAGCACGTCTCCCGTAGAAGCGTACAAAACCACCATCCCACAACCGGACTCCAAAAACAACCTTTTCATTCATTAAAGCTTACTTGGTTGGAATTTTTTTACCCTCAAACCTGAGCTTTTTGTTACGCATGCAGATTTTTCTCCTTTTTTCAATTTTTATACTTACCGCACCTGGCCAAAAAAAATAGTTGTTACCTTTTTCTATTTGCAAAAACCCCAAAAGGTAAAAATAGCTTCATGCAGATTTTTAATAATAGGAAGGGAAGAGAAGAAGGATATGAAAACTACAGTGATGGTAGTTTAATGATCAGACATAAAACTAATTTCGTATTCTTGTTACTGCTGCACTCTTATTTGACCAGAAGCCAAAAAAGGTTGATAATGGTGTGTAGGGATAAGTTTTAACGTGCAATTAACTCTATCCTACATTGTTTTTGTCAGTAGGTACAGCCACAAATGTAACAATCCCAAGCCAATGTACTTATAACTTTTTTTTATCAGGAAAAAATATTTACTTGTGCGGATTTTTATAAAAAAAGATCAGCCAGAAAAGAATTAAAGAAGAAAAACTGCTCCGAGTTATGCAAAAATTTAGTTGCAAGTTGCATCTACATTTCTACATCAAATTTTATAGCTCCAAAAAACTATAAATAACATGGTTTGGAGATTGCATGGGTATGAGCATATATAAATTCGCGCACATGCCTAATGTGATTGATTCGTACGGGGAGAGCGTGTCTATATCTTTTTTTATTATTATTACCGGAATTATGATCCATTATGAAGGGCCATTATTAATTGTGCTACTTAACATCACTCCTGCATCTCACTTTATAAAAACGAAACAGCCAAAAAAGAGATACCCATCTTGAATAATAAACTTTTGAGAGTTTGTTGCAAAAATTTGCATAAAAGTTCATAAAGGGGATGGTGAAACGTACGAAATTTTTTATTTTTGCAAAATAACTTATTTTTTTAATAAAGGAGAGCACAAAATATTATGCCTAGCAGGACTTTTTATCAGAGAGTACGATAACTTATCATTATCATTACCATTAAATTAATTAACGCTACTCTCTATTCATTCTTCCACTTTAACAACGGTAAGGAAAATGAGATCGGCGCACATTAACTTTTATCAGTGCTAAGAATGGAACAAGAAAGGCGTTTTCTGCTCCACACGTCAAATGTTACATATAAATTAGGCGAGGGAGAAGATGAGAGTGAGCGATTACCTCGGGGGAATGCAGTTTGACCAGAGGCAAGCTGCACTTCTGTGCGCAACGAGCCCTTCAAAAAAAATTATGAATTCTTGAGCTAAGATCATGTCCATTACTCGTGATTTCCCCTACCTTGAAGCATCCTTCGTAATGGGCAGCCTACCTACTCGTAAAGAGTCGATATTTAGTGTGTGGGAGACATGTTGGGAAATGAAGGTGCACCTCTCGATCTCCTCCTCTGATGCAACTTTTTATACCTGCTTTACATACACCATTAAGAAAAAGTCAGTGAAGTGAAAGCATTCAGAAAAAGGTATAAATGAAATTGAGTGGCGTATCTAAAAAGTAAAGAGGAGGAAGTAAAAAAAATATTCAGGGCTGTAGCTCAGCTCTCAAAGGCAAACTCGAAATAGGTGTGGAATTCCAATCAAAAATGAATATCATTTTCATCAGAAGCGCACACGCTGCTCACCTGCGCAGCGTACGACTACCACTACCTAAAAACGCTTTGCAGGATAATATCAATACGGGAAAAAAGGATAATAATTTTTCCTTCTTTTGCCCTTTTTAAAATTGTTACGTTGCAGATTTTTATTGTTATATTTTTCTGGTTTTTGTTCATGTTCGCTTCATGTTGATTTTTATTTACTTTGTTGTTTATAAGAAAAGGGGAAAATAAATAGCAGCATTTTTATAAATCTGATAAAAGTGAATTTATGTATTTATTCAATCATTTTTTCTTTTAAAGAAAGGATGAAATAATAATGACGGAGAGCTTGTGTGGATAATTTTCGTGGATCCCGCCCCCCACGCTTTTAACTTCGCACTTCACCATGCAATTTTCATGAATAAAATGTTTCCTTATTGAAATTACCCTTTTTTCGGCTGTAAATTTGAATTTTGAATTGAAGACTATTTTAAAAGTGAATCAGCTGCTGTTTTGATTCGGATTTTTATTGGTTGAAATTACTCTGCAGCTTTTTATTGATGTCAAGGGCAATTAAAGACTGCCGGCGGGGACAGCCTAATCAATATGTTGAGCGCTGGTACATGCTACATCATCTCAATTCTCAATCCTTTCAACTCTACTCGCTCGGTATGCTGTAATCATCACCGGGTCTGACATCCGATGCCGATGCGAGATGATTATCTTGTTATTCAAGTACAGTTTTACTGAAACTATGTCTAAAAAGTCGTAACCAATTTTAATTATGCATAACTATGGCTAATTAGTAATTATACCTTGCTAGAGCTAGACACTCTATGCAAATTGTAAATTCGTAATGGGATTAAACAATGAATTCATTAAATAAATTTACGCTGTGCTGCTAATTGTAATTAAATCAGATAACTTTTTTTAATCATACGATTTTTATCCGTCATTAGTCACTATCATTATTCATGTCTACTGTCTGCTGTCTTCTTCTTTAAAAAATATCTTTTACCTGTGCTGATCTGTCCTAAAACAAATTTTCACATCACTATAAGCTGGGACTACATTGGAATTTAAAATTCGTAAAATTTTTCAGCCCATTCTTAAACATGGAAAATTACCATTGCGGATTTAAGGCTGATGATAAGCAGTGGATTCTTCAATGGATATTGGATCAGCAACTACGAAAAGGTAAGAATTTTTAAAAATTTCTAGTGAAAACACTGCATTTATATTCTGTACAGAAGAGAACTTTTATGCTAAAACTACTCACATAATTTCTTATGAAAAACGGTTCTCACAAAGGCATGGCGTACTATCCTTGTAAAGTTTACAAAGCAAAAATATCTTTAATCTCTCCTTAAATCCTACAATCCATGCATGTATACAGCTGATGAGTAAAAGTGTCCATATGGCATAATGATTATGATAAATGTACATGATGTAATATAATCCTAGTCTCACGCTGGGCTAAATTAATTTTAAAAATTTCTAGTGAAAACACTGCATTTATATTCTGTACAGAAGAGAACTTTTATGCTAAAACTACTCACATAATTTTTTTTTGAGAAAAAACGGTTCTCACAAAGGCATGGCGCACTATCCATGTAAAGTGTACAAAGCAAAAATATCTTTAATCTCTCCTCAAATCTTAAAATCCATGCATGTATACAGCTGATGAGTAAAAGTGTCCATATGGCATAATGATTATGATAAATGTACATGATGTAATATAATCCTAGTCTCACGCTGGGCTAAATTAATATTATAATGTAAAATAAATAAACATGCGTATAACTTATCTCCTCTCTGAAAGGACATTTTAAACTGCTTCCCAGGAAAACTCAGAATTTATTCATTGTTGTAAGAAGAGACGATGATTTTCATAAATTACATTTTTGCTGCAAAAGTAGGAGACGGGGTGGTGGTGGGAGACATTTGTTGGGAGGATAAACACTGATTAAGCATACATAGCTATGTAAATTACAGAAAAAACAACAAATTTATTTTTCTCTAACCAAATAATTTTTTTTTATTTTGATAACCGTTCCCGCCAGTGAGATCCATTATAAGAAACACTTGCATTCCTACATACAATCTGCATTCATTTCGTATCCCAAATTAATCTTGGAATAAGAGACTCCTCATCAGTACTTTTGCAATTACCAGTTGACAAATTGAGCAACCGCTTGCGCACCGCTGAACACAGTTCATACAGTCCATAATTCATTTTTTAAGAAAATTTTTTGTGCATAAAAACACTATTCCTTTTTATGCATTCAATCTAGCACAGTTTCATCATTGCTTATTTCCTTTGTAATCTTTTTCTCTCTTTTTTTCATTAAATGAAATCTCGTGTCGGAATGCGCGGTTTATGGTGTTGTGATTTATGGGATTTAAAGGCAATTCATTTTTCTCAACTCTCTGCACGGAATTCCCTTTTCCAAAGAAAAAAAATTCTTGTAAATAATTTGTCTAAACAAACACGCTCATTGGATTGTGCAACCTTTTTGCTAATTTACTTTTATTTACTTTTATGAGCGACTGTCCACTGATGAAAATTTACTCGAAAAGATTATCATGGAAATCAGGTGTAAATTAGATCCACAGACTACACACTCACTGCCGTGCACTTTTGCCCTCCTCTTTTACAAATCCACGCGAAAAGGAGTGGTAAATGCCACGCAGTATCTGTGCTAATGGTGAAATATCATCATGATATTCATAATGCACAACCCTCAAATAAAAAATATTTGTGGTGCTACTACAGATAAAAAAGAGCGAAAATGCGTTTTCTGCTCTTTTAAGCTTAGACTACTTTTGAGCTACCTACCTCCTTTCTACCCCGTTTTGTGAATACCTCTTATGATAATTTTCAGCAAAAATGGTATTGTAAAGTGTCACGTTTTCTTGCACAAAACAGAAATGTTGCTGACACGACACGCAGCTTCTTAAAAAAAACTATAACCAGGATTGAATGGGCCATGAGCCCTATTAGAAAAATAAAATTAGGAGCTAGCAGTGTTGCACAACTGATACATATCATTATCACCGCATTATTATTACCATCATATTATGATTACAAATTACAATGTGATCATGCACTCTCCTCTCTCTCTCACCATCCCCTGTTTTTTTAACAATGTAGATTGTAGAGGGATTTTTTTTGATGAGGACGGAGAGACAAGAAGAAAATAAAGCACAAGCAAATTTCATGCTAACGAGCCGAGCAACAGTTAACGTCCTATTACTGCAGTAGCAGAGACGGGGAAACATCCCTTCAATAGTAATTTTTTTTAGCTAACGTTATCATTACATTTTTTTGTTATTTTTTGCTGTCATCTTCCGTTTACTAATAAATGTAAAAAACCCCAGGAGCTTATCTGCTCTCACTTGGCATGTACGTGTAGGAAAGAAGATGAAAATAAATTTTAACGTAATTTTTACGCTTAGTGGTTACCCTTTTTTCGTTAAGAGGAGATAGGAAAGATGGAGAAAAGAAAGAGAGAAAAAAAGTAATGCACAATTCGAGACTTTTTTTTCGTAATCACATCAGCATGACATGTATATTCATAGGCGTGTAATAAGCATAAACCATACGCATAAATTACAATTTACCGAAAAGAGCAAAGTACCAAAGATGAGAATGTGTAAAGTGTAGTCATTACGGTGTCCCTCTCAAAAAAAAATCCTTCCTCACTCACAAAAGCGTACACGGGAGGAATAAGGGGAGATGAAAAAATCTCTTTTTAAAAAAGCTGCATAAGGACAGCCAAGAAAAATTATTTTGTTGCATACGCAAACTGCCTATTTATAATGTATGAGAGATGCTGATGCTGATGATGGGGTTGACTTCTTGTGGTGCTCCTAATTACCCATTGTTACAGTTGTGATTACTGGCACACCACAGTTTAATGCTGCTCATCCTCCTCTTTTGTCTTTCTTGAAAAAAAGTATTACATGGTCGTAATAATATTAAAGGAGAGGCGATATAGCAGCAACAATGTACAATAGTAGCTGCTGCAGAGAGCCACTTTGTTATTGAATTGCTTCAAGTAATGATGAGAGGCATCCCTCATCCCTCGTCTTTCTAGACTTCTCTAATAATAAACTGGAACTATTATTGCAAACCTGCAGAAAGAATAAAAAAACAGTGGAAAGAGAGGAGAGCAAGAACGTGACGAAATAAATGACATTTTTTTGTTTTTGTTTACCGTACTACAAGAAAAGAGCTGAGAAGAGCGAGTCTCATGAAGAATATATTTTTTTTCATATACAAGTGGGGAAGCGAGAAATGACGAAATGATTGAAATGGAATGTACTCAGAGATAATTAGAAATGCATGCTGTATACTTTTATTGGTTCATAAGTTTTTGCCGTGCAATTCATTTCTATTCATCCATCCTTATATCCTTCCATCTTAGAAAATGGCTAACAAGCATCCTCATTCCCTACGCTGAATTGAAAAAAGAGCGTCTGCCTATTCACAAATTAACAGAGAAGACAAGTCACAAATTTTTTTCAGTAAATCGTATAAAGAGTAAAAACTGAAAGACTTTTGGCTGTTATGAAAAGAATAGTAAAATGGGAGTAGAGAAGAGGAGTACTTTGCTACATGAATAATTAGCTTGTTTCAGTTCAACTCATTACGGGAAATTATTAGGTGCTATTGTTTTCCCAAGCGTGCAAGTCTTCTGCTTGGTTGACCATTCCCAGTGTAATTTGTGAGTTATGAGTGTATCGTAAATGGCTTTGGGTGTATAGCGGAGCGTGTGGCGAGGTTGGTTTGGTGCTGGCGCTAAAGAATGTGACTGTGACTGGACCGTACCATTTTTTAAAAAAAACATTCGCACGTAATTATTTTTATTATGCATATTAATAAGAGTCTTTGCATGAGATCCTTTCTTAATGAGTCCGAATAAGGTTGGATGTTGGACATAAAGTAGGGAGACGAGGAAGGAGGAAGGTATGCACAGAAGTGGTAAAAGTACATAAAGTGTACAGTAATAATAAATGAAGGTGAGGCAATTTTAAAGGATGACGAACGGGTGGCCGGGAGGCACATCCACAACTTCAGGTGATATTATTGTTGTTTAGTGTTGTCACTAATGAGCTGTGAAATATTACGTCTACTTTAATGACTTTACCATGAAAACGTTATTGCTGTTGATTGTAACCTGCTCTTCAGAGAAGAAAGGGATAGAAGGGAATAAGAGAGAAGGAAGAAGGATAGAAATTCCTTCGCGGCTGCTAGAAAGAAAAAAAACATTTTTTGTTTATGAAAGGAATTAAATCACCGGTTTTTCTACAATAATGTAAATTCATTTTACGTGTTTTCTATTTTTAAAGTGAGCTTTTGAACGTAAACAGAAAATAGTTTTGAATTTTTTTTTCAATTTCTATCTCATCAAAAACTAGTAAATTACGCATGCATAGAAAATCATATGTAAAAAGTTGTGGATTTTTAAAAGGAAGTTAGAATGGATAAAAATGGGATGTTTACCTTTTTATGGTTCAAAGTGTCGGATATATCTCCTTTTTCACGAAAAATCGTGGCAGCGTTTTTAGGTACCTACTTAAGAATGCTTTGCACTGACTTGTTCTCCTTGTAAGAAGCTTGCAGTGAGTTTTAGCTGAGTGCGAGTGCGGCACAGATTTGTGCTCAGGATGCCCCGTGAAAAAAATCTCGGTTTAGTTTATTGGATCGTGTTACTTGCTGACGTTTGCTTGTTTCCCATATCTTGCAGCTTACAGTATCCATCAAATATCAGCATCAACCTTTTTTCTTCGATGTAGGTAGCTGCTAAAAATACGAAAAAAAGTATATTTGCAGCTTTTTTTTATTGCGCATTTAATTAGACGATTTTTTGATTTTCTAAATACACAACTCTAATTATATTAATTAAACCGTTTGATCCTAATCCAGTGTTTTGTTACCGACTGAATGAATAAAGTATTCACGTACAGATCGATACACTGGTTTTTATACGTTCATTTACTCTTTTCTAGGGAATTATCAGAACATGTGCGGTGTAATGGTAGAATTTAAAAGGAGGGAGTGATGGTCGTGATGATGATGATGATGATGATAAAATAAAATTTTGGTTCCTGAGTTTATATATACCTATAACCAGTTTACGAGTTCACTTCACAGTACCTAAACAGTGGAAAATACTGAAGAAGTATGACTAAACTAATCGCACCGGGGCAAATTCTACAGAAATATTAGCGAAATAGCTAGGTATAAAAATTGGCTTAATAAATTGATACATTTGAAACGCTTGGATTCAGCAGTAATTACATGGTAGTGCAATAGTATTGTATTTATTAAGATTAAATGAATATTAAAATCAATACGGTATTAAACGGAACATAAATTATTTTAATGTGTTGAATTAACTCAGACTTAAAATTTAAAAAAAAATGCATTACGGAAAAGCAATTAAACACGTATACCTACTTTAGTAAACCAATATTATAAGTTTTTTCCGACTGTTCTTTGCACAGTGAAGTTTTGCATTTTCACTATTTACTATTAAATACAGTTTAAAAATGACTTTAAAATTACAGATTAAATTTTTTAACGCAAAAAGTACATATACTTTCTAACTTTGATGCCTTTTACCTGGATGACATACGCATAAGGGGCAGCTTTCCATCTTTCAAGACTGCAACGCAACGACTACTAAGCTTTCCATAAACTATGACACGATGCCGCTTTGCATACTCATCTATTAAATTAATAAGCTTTGCAATTTTTACCGAAAAAACAAACGGCGTTTATTTGTTCTTTCGGCGTTTGTTGTATGTATAAGCTTACTTTACTAATAGTACTACGTTAAAAAATATTCGATAAGCGCCTATAGATTGCCATTCAAATCTGATTTTTTAGCGTTTTACCGTCTCCTCATACATAGTAAAAACGCATTATTCAACTTTTCTTTCAATTTACCAAAGTAATTTAGATTTTTTTTACAGTCAAAGGTGCTATATAACCTTCTTCCCTCTCCATTTTTTGTTTTTTTGCCAGCTTCTCGCACAAGAATTTTCCTCCTTCTTATGAACCATTTATGCCCATCAAAAAAGCGTTTGAGTCACTTTTTTTGTGCTCCTCTCTGGTCAACAGCAGTTCACAATGTTCACAAGTTTAGTTCTGCACTAAGGTACGAAACAGGTATAAAGGATGCTTTTTTTTCTTCCCTAAATTGCATCCAAATTACGGAATGTACATATTCATTCTGCTGCAGAAAAAAAATCACGAAGAAGTAAAATAAAGTAAAGCACACTCTTTTTGTACCCCCTTAAACGCATCAACTTTTAGCATTAACATCAACCTTCTTTTTACCATACAGAATTCCATTATCACCGTGATTTTTTATGATAATAACTTTTTACGCTTTGAACTTATTACTAATTAAGTGAGTTTATTTGCTGAGGTCATTCACCGTCTTGTCCGCTCACTCCTCAGCTACATGGCTCTTTTTTTTGTATTCCCTATTCACCGTGCACAACTCTTGATGATTACTTTACATCGGCAAAAGAAGTAATTTTTTGTGAAGAATAGGACCTCTTCTCTTTCCTTCTTTCTCCTTCTTCTGACTCTGACAGCTGTATCGTATCACACAAAAAATAATTTATTTAATGTACATAAAACTAATTTTTCCGTACACAATAACAGATTTAGCCATGAGTAATGATGAGCAAAGGCCTAGGACTTCTAAGTGGTGGAAACAGTGCATGATCGCAATTATGATGAGGTGAACAAAACATAATTTTTTGAGCTAATGCAGAAATCTATCACTTATTTTTACAAAAATCATTCCAATTTTTTTTAAAAAACCGCAAAAATAAATGATGGCATTCCACACAGCATACAACATTCAAAATTATATATTATGGAGGAATTGCAAAAATGTGCACCATATTTTTTCACCATCCTGTACTTTTATAATATGTTATGAGTGTGAGGAAAAGGCAAAGATGATTATTAAAGGGCCAGACAGAGATTAAGTGACGTACAAGATTTCGGATTGCTTGAGTGATCAAGTGCATGCATAATCACAATCTAAATCACCATCTCGAACTTTGTTGCATTTAGTGCAGCTACAAAACGTAGAGGGCAAG